>BQNB010090851.1:0-22732 GCA_026074375.1 Tanacetum coccineum | reverse complement strand
TCGCTTGGGGAATTAGAGAAGGATGCGATGGCTTTATTGAAGTAGACCCTGAAGTTCTCTGTCACTCAAGACATTGGGGCACGTGATGGTGCTCATATTTTTAATAGGATTAGCTTTGTTATAACTAAAAGAGTGAGGGCTCGGATAGTATCTCGACTCCCCATTAACTTTTTGTAAATATCATATTTTCCTAATAAAGTGATGTTAAAAAATAAAAATAGATAGTAATATTAATAATAATAGTAATAATAGTAATAAATATTACTAATAATAATAATAATATTAAAGTAATATTAATAATAGATAAACAATAATAATAGTAATAGTAATAAATAATAATAATAATAATAATAATAATAATAATATTTTGAATTATGCCTTTCTTGCGTCTAGATTGTAGTCTGCTAGCTTGCAGAGTAAGCTGCTTCGACATTCTGGTATTGTAGCTTATGGGTCTACCTTTGATGATGCTTTGTGTGTGTTTAATACAAAAATGAAGACTGATATTTTGAGTAATCCAAGTGAGATTGTTGCCCCAAAAATCATGAAGAAACTGGCAAATATATATTTCATACGTACTACTCAAACTGCAGAATCTACTATTTCTCTATCTCCTCGGCAGATGGCTTTGTGACAATCTCATATGGAAGATCACACTTCTGACTAGCTTAGGGTGGTTTCGATTTCCGACTTGGGACATAATATGAACGGTAAGACTTATAGTTGTGTGTTATGCTATTGGTTAGGTGTTCCCTTGTTTTCTGTTATGAAGCCGTGCTCAGCTTGCTCTAGGGTCTTTACGGGGGATATTTATAGAGATCATGTCGTATCGTGTGCCGATATTATTGGCATTAAACATCGGCATAACGTTGTACGTGATACCCTTGTTGACATATATTTTAGGTCAGGGATTTCGGTTGGTAAGGAAGTTGATATCGAGCTTGGTGGAGGGCATGACAAACCCTTACACCTAACGGATATGTTACTCTACTCATTGGAGAGAGGGCTTATGTGTGTGTGGATTTGACAAGGTCATCTCCTCTGACGCAAACCGAGATGGCTGATTTTGTGGCCGGTCGTGCGATGACCGATGCAGCACATCGTAAACGTGTTAAGTATGAGACTAAGTGTTCAGATATTGCATATGGTTTTCTCCCCTTTTTATTTTCATCGCTTGGGGAATTAGAGAAGGATGTGATGGCTTTATTAAAGTAGACCCGGAAGTTCTCTGTCACTCAAGACATTGGGGCACGTGATGCTGCTCGTATTTTTAATAGGATTAGCTTTGCTATAACTAAACGAGTGGGGGCTCGGATAGTATCTCGACTCCCCATTAACTTTTTGTAAATATCCTATTTTCCTAATAAAGTGATGTTAAAAAATAAAAATAGATAGTAATATTAATAATAATAGTAATAAATATTACTAATAATAATAATAATAATGTTATTAAAGTAATATTAAAAATAGATAAACAATAATAATAGTAATAGTAATAATAAATAATAATAATAATAATAATAATGTTACGAATCGAGAAAAGACTCGGTCACTTCCAAGTATATTTGTTTTTAGCTCGTAGTTAAATGTGTAATAAAGTAAGCTAACCGAGCCGACCCATGGATAACCCATTGATCCATACGCCCCAACCATATTGTAAGATTATAAATACCCTCTTCACACATGGAGAGGGTGTTGGTTTCTAGTTTATTCATTTTCTTTCTTCTTTTCTCTCTTTAGAAGCTAACCACTCTTTCTCTCTATAAACCCTATTTTCTATACTTACATGATTGTGTGATTTGATATCCTACAATTGGTATCAGAGCCATGGGATGATTAAGTGTTGATTGCGTGTATTTTTCTTGTCAAAATCTAAGCAAAAAGTGACTTTTTAAGCTATATTATTTGAAAAATAAAGTGGTATTAATTTTGATGTTAAAAATGTTAAAGTTATGGTTTTTATGCTAGATATAGCTTAGATATAGTTAGTTTTGCAAAAAAATTCAAGAAAAAAAGGTTAAAAATTATGTCTTTTAGGTTTTTTGTGTGTTTGGTTCGTATTTGGTTTTTTCGTATAAGCAACGATTTGACTGGTTATAGCAGCGATTTGATCAAAAAGACTAGCGATTTGAATGTATGTTTCAGCGGTTTGACTCTTTTTGCTTAGCGATTTGATTGTGTAGTTCCAGCGATTTGAACCAAGGTTCTAGCGATTTGAGTACTGGGTTACAACGATTTGAGGTATACATTTCAGCGATTTGAAGTAAGCATTCTAGCGATTTGGTAGGTTAGTCTCAGCGATTTGAGTCCAAGTTTACAACGATTTGAGTTAGGCATTCTAGCGATTTGAACCAAGTAACTCCGAGATTTGAGCTTATTTTATCCAGCGATTTGTAGACTTGAACCAGCGATTTGAAACCATTATCCAGCGATTTGAGTAACCTTATTAACAGCGATTTGGCACTCTTCTTCCAGCGATTTGGTAACTTTCTTCCAGCGGTTTGGCTCAATCATCCAGCGATTTGACTCAGTAAATCTCGTGATTTGGTAACAGTTTATCCATCGATTTGACTGTCCAATCTAGCGATTTAATCAGACTTCACTTCAATCACTTAAACAATAACAAAAACACAAATAAAAAACACTTAAAACAACATCACAACACAACTCTCACTAATCATTGAAACGTCTTTATTATCATTTCACACAACAATTAGTTCAAGATGACTACAATGGCAGAACACGTTATTGCAGCAGGGGCTTATTACCGTCCTCTTATGCTCGAAAAGAGTATGTACAACTCATGGAAAAGTCGTATGAAACTCTATATACGAGGTAAGAAACACGGTAAAGACCTTATCGACTTAATACTCCATGGACCATTACAATATGGAATGGTTGTAGAGAATGGCGTCACAAGACCAAGAACTTATGAAGAACTTACTGACAAAGAGAAGATTCGTGAAGAATGTGATATTCAAGCTACTAATATTGTTCTTCAGGGTTTACCACCATATGTGTATAATCTTGTCAACCATCACATTGTTCCCAAAGAAATTTGGGACAGAGTTAAGCTACTCATGGAAGGCACAGAACTGTCACTGCAAGAACGTGAATGTAAGTTGTACAATGAGTTTGACATGTTTACTTCTGAGAAGGGTGAAACAATTCACACGTATTACTTGAGATTTAGATGGCTGATCAATGACATAAACACAATAGGGATGACTATGCAGAAACTCCAAGTGAATACAAAGTTTGTCAATAACCTTCAACCTGAATGGAGCAAGTTTGTGAGTGATGTAAAATTAGCAAAAGATATGTATGAATCAAACTTCGATCAGCTATATGCGTATCTCAGGCAACACGAGGTCCATGCCAATGAAGTCCGTATGATGCGTGAAAGATTTTTAGATCCACTTGCCTTGATTGTTAATTATCACCACACACCTTCATACTACAACAACCATCAACCTTAGTACAATCCATTATAGTATCAACAACAGCTTTCACCAATTGCTCAGTAGGTATACTTATTTATTCCACAACCATAATCTTATGAAGCACCCGTTCATCAGCAACCATATCATGCTCCTGACATTCATTCACCATCAATGGTTCCTTAACAAGTATAACAAGCACCAGCAGTTCAATAACAACCACAAGTTGTCTTTCCTCAGCTAGACTCTGGTGTTGTTGTTCCCTTATTTCTACCCGGTGATGATCTAATTGCTAGCCTTAACAAATCAATGGAATTCATCAGCACAATAATTTCCTCACGTTATCCTACAACAAACAACCAACTCAGGACATCTTCCAATCCAAGAAATCAAGCCACTATTCAGGATGGTAGGGTTACGATGCAGAACATGCAGGGAAGACAAAGTCAGAGTTTTATGGGTAATGGATTAAAAAGTAATGATACTAGCACATGGGGCAACAGAAATGTGGGCACTAATGCAGCTAATCAGACAAGGGTTATTCTTTGCTACAACTATCAGGGTGAAGGTCATATGGCAAGACAGTGTACTCAACCAAAAAGGCCAACGAATTATGAGTGGTTCAAGGAGAAGATGCTGCTAGTTCAGGCATGGGAATCGAGGATTGTTTTAGATAAGGAGCAGCTTGCATTCTTAGCAAATCCAGGAGTTTCTTAAGGCCCAGATACTCAGACAACATTGCCCATTAATGTTGCTTTCCAGACTGATAATCTTGATGATTTCGACTCAGACTATGATGAAGCACCATCTGCAAGGGCAGTGCTTATGGCCAATCTCTCCAGCTATGATTTCGATGTTATCTCAGAGGTACCAATTTCAGACACGTTTCAAGATAATTATGTGCTTGATCATTGTGTTCAAGAGATGTACTATTCTGAACAACCCACTTTTGTTCACACTTCAGATATTCAAACTACCAGTGATAGCAATATCATTTCGTATGATCAATATATGAAAGAAAACGAAAGCGAAGTGGTTTAAGATACAACCTCTCCTGAACAACAAAATGCTATGATAATGCCTGTCATTGATGAGATGTCTAATCAAGTTGCTAAATGAAATGTTGTGAATCTCGAAAATAAGACTGTGAATGAATCTTTATCCGTTGAGCTGGAAAGATATAAAGAACAAATCAAAAATTTTGAAGAACGAAAAAAAGTTGATTTAAATGACCGTGAAAAATACATTGATTCACAAATGCGTGAGATGATCGTTAACAGAAATGAAAAGTTTGCAGCTTTTGAAAATGAGATTCATACTTTGAAGTTGCGTCTTTCTAAAAACATAGAAGATAATAAAACTTTGACAACAACAATGGATGTTTGGAAAAAGGAAACTAAATACAAAGAAGATAAATACATCGAAGAAATTGTTGATTTAAAAAAGCAAAAGAAAGACCTTGACAACATCGTTTATAAAGTGGGTCAATCTGTGCAAACAATGCATATGTTAACGAAACCTCAAGTTTTTTATGATGAAAATCACAAAACAGCTCTTGGTTATCAAAAACCTTTTTATCTTCGTAAAGCTCAACGAATTCAGCCTTTGTTGTATGATGGTACTGTTTTAGCAAAGAAACATGATGTGATTTCTGTGATTGATTCGGAAGAGACGTTGATTTTAACAGAAGATAGTCGATAAAAAATGAATGAAAAACAAAATGATCCGATTTTCAAAGAGAAAAAAGTTAACATTAATCCAATTGATTATAAATCACTAAATGATTTGTATAAGTATTTTGTTCCTCAAAAATAATTGTTTGCAGAACAAGCTTTTTGGTTACCGATTTCAAAATCAGTTTCTGAAAAACTTATGGTTCAACCAGTTCCAGTTAAAACTAATGTTCCTCGTGAACTTCCAACGATAAGTTTGGTCAAAAAGAGTTTTTAGAAACTAAAAAGTCACCTTGCCAATTTTGACAAGGTGGTGAAAGTAAGAACCAAAGTAACGGGTCAAAAAGAGAGAACGTGGGGATTTGAACACATCAAAAAAGCTTTTGAAAAAGATGTCATTCCTTTTATGAAATCTTTACGAGAATCGTTTCAGGATTTTGACAAAGGTCTTCATGTTGAAATTAATGAAATGAAAGCTGTTTTTAATCAAATGGAATCCGAAGTTGAATAATGTTCTGTAGATAAGAAATGTTTTGAGATTTAAAAGAAAGAACTTTTTCTTGAAAATGATCGACTATTTGAGCTAATCATATCTCAAGATCTTGTACATACTGTTGTGAATTCTTATGCAACCATTGTTGATTATCAGAAAATGGAAAAGAGTTTCGTGGATGAATATAATGATTGTTTAGAACTTAAGGTTGAGCTTTCGAAAAAGAATGAAATAGTTGAAAAAGTTGTTTACACCGAAATTTCAAAAAGATGTTCACGAATTGAAAATCACTGTATTTCTCTTGAAATCTAAAAACAACAGTTAAAAGAACGTCTTCGAAGTAATAAACCATGTCAAAATCAGAATGCTCCTGAATTTAAGGAATTTTCAAAATTAACAATTTGAAAGCTAAGCTGAAAGGGAAAGACACGACAATCAGCAACTTGAAAAAGCATATTGCTAATCTGAAAGAAAAAGCCGCTGCTGATTGTAGTGAATTTGTAAATAATTCAAGATTAATTGCCCCTGGAATGTATAAATTAGATGTGCAACCTTTTTCATCTACTCTTAGGCAAAACAAGGAAGTTCATGAAGATTACATGAAAGTAACAAAAGAACATGCTGACACACTCCGTGGAATCGTAGAGCATGCTAGAGCTTTAGAACCATCTGATAATGCTTTAGATTATGCCTGTAAGTATGGCTAACGAATTCAAGATTTGCTAGTTTGTGTTAATACTTCATGCCCTAGTTCCCAAAAAGATAGTGAGAAACCGACTGTTGCTAAAACCAAGAACAGGAATAGGCGAGTTACTTCTGAAGATAAGCGTGACACATCAGCAACTAAAACACAAAAACAAGTAGAACCACATAGTGAACAGACAACTAACAAATCTCTGTTGCCTTCTACAAGAGTAATCAGTTCTACTCGCGCTAGCGGATCAAAGTCTAAGAGCAATACAAAGAAAAATAGGATCACGCAAGCTGCCAGTAGCAACCAGAAGAATAAAAAAGTAGAAGATCACCCTAGGAGCATTATGTCTAGTTCAAATAAAAAGAATCGTGTTTCTATCTGTAATGCAAGTACTAAGCGTGTTGTATTAGATGTGAATTCTAAATTTGTGTGTTCTACATGCAATGATTGTTTATTTTTCGCTAATCATGATAAATGTGTTGTTGCTTATCTGAATGATGTGAATCGCGTGTTAAATCTAAGTCTGGTAAGAGCATTACGAAAGAATAGAAAACTACTGGCAAAGTATTTACTAGTGTTGGACATAGGTGGTTACCTATAGGACGGACTTTCACTATAGATGGAACAAAGTGCCCTATGACTAGAATCACTTCCACTAAAGTAGAGCCTTCTAGGGAATTCAAACACTAGTAATTACTAAAATACCTTCGAGTAGTGCATCTAATAGGAAACCTAAAGTAACAAAATCTGTAAGTCCGAGTAAGAAACCTAGCATTCTAGGACCTATGCCCTCTAACAACTCGAAACCCAACAGAAATCGGGGATCCACCGTTTCAAATTCTCCATCTTCTTCTCGTATCAAACGCAGGTCGTACAGATCGTCCTCAAGTATTTGTGTAACAACCGTCAATTTTCGGAACATATTTAAATAATAAATCATATTTATTATTACATGTTTGTCGTTTATAAAATTTATTTTTAAATTATTTGATTCGAAGACGAAAAAGGGATATATATTAATTCATAGAATTTATCAAAAACGACCACTAAATCACGTTTTCATTATTCGGACTCTAAAGCAATTTGATGTAAAACGACATTCCTGACAACTTTTTAGTTTTGACCGAGACCCGAAAACAGTCAGAAGGTGACTGAAATGCCCTCGCAAGATTTTAGAAACACAAAAATAATTAAATTATATTTAATTATCACGTTTTATTAAATAAAAATATTTAATAAAATACTTAGCAATTTAATTAAAAGCGTTTGTTGAGAACGCGAATATTGAGTTGAAATCCATTTTTTTTTTCTATTTCGGACCGGACGAGACGTAACCGGTTCATTAAATAAATAACGAATATTAATAACGAATATTTTTATAAATATTATTAAAATATTTATGAAATATTATCAAGTAAATACTCATTTTTGTTGGAAAAATGATTTGGAAAACAATGACGCAAGTTTCGTGATTTGAATCATCCGTTAAGTCGCCCAAACGAGTCCCGAGCCACTATTTTATAAAAGATTACTTAAAAGTTACACTTTTGGTCCATGTGAAATATTTACACAATCAACCTTAAACTATTATACATTTTTCATTTCATTTTATAACTTTTCACATATATATAAAACTTATATATTTCTTTTCATTTTATAAAAATAAAACACACACACACTTCATCTTCAACCTCTCTCCCCTCCCTCACCACCGGCTACTGTTCACGCCGGCCACCACCACGCCGCCGCCGCCAGAAAAGTTTTTCGGCCAAACTCCGGCGAACCCAAAATATATAAAAAGATAGATCCTTCCCCGATCTACTCCACCACTCTCCGCCACGCGCCTCCATCACCACCACTCCCCCACCGCCACTGCTGTCACCATCGTCGCACCATCACATCACCACGCCACCATCAACATCACCATCATATCATCTCCATCGCCACCCGCTGCCACCCCACCGAAACCACCACACCGACACTGCCACCATCACCATAACACCACCCTCATTATCATCACCATCATCGCCGCCGCCCCTCTCCACCATCGCAGCCCTCGTGGGTGTTTGTGTGCAGCCGAACACGCCACCAAGGTGGTGTTCGGTTTGGCTTGACACCACCACCGCCACCCGTACCCCCCGGTCACAGCCATCGTGGCAGCAGCCGCGTATTCCCACCTCCCACCCCACCTCCCATTTTGGTTTCTTTGGATGGTTAAGCAAACATATGTCTATATATTTCTTTTTTTTATTATTTTTTTAGTTTAATGGTAAAGAAAAGGGTGTGTTTGTTTTTATATTTAAAAACTGCCAAGGGGTGTTTGTTTTTACATTTAACAGCCCTTAAGGGGTGTTTGGTTCGGTGGTTAACAACCTTTAAGGGCGTTTGGATTTATGGTTAATTGCCCCAAAAGGGGTGTTTGGTTTGCTGTTTTACAACATTTAAGGGGCTGTTTGGTTATGGGTTTAACAGCCCATAAGGGCGTGTTTGGTTTTGCGTTTAATAACCATTAGGTGTGGCACGTTTGGTATTGTTTATAACCAACTAGGGTGCGTTTGGCTTAACATAAAATCCGTTGGGGTGTTTGTTTGTGTGGTTAAACTGCCCGAAGGGGCGTTTGGATCTGCATGTAAAGGGGTGTTTGTTTGGCTGTTTAACAGCCTTATGGGTGTGTTTGGTTATGGGTATAATCTGCCTTTAGGGGCGTTTGGTTCTGTGGTTAACTGCCCTTAAAGGGGCGTTTGGGTTCAGCTCATATAGAGGGTTTGGTTTTGCGTTTAACAACACATAGGTTGTGTTTTGTTTCATTTATTCTGGTTATACACTTTATTAGATATATATATTGGAACATGGATTGATTAAGTGGGAAAAACGTTGAGTTTTGGTAAAAATAAAAATAAAATGGAAACGTCGTATAAACCGCAAGGTCATGCCGAAATTTTAAAAAATTTCTTATACTTAGTAACATTCATTAAAGTTGTATATTATTTTAGAAACTTGATTACATGACAAGGGTAATATAACATAAGATTATTTAATAGTAATAATACAATAAATCGGTAAATAAACAAAAAATATACTTTTATAAACAAGATAACTAGTTTAGTTAAAACGCGTAACGAAATACTAAATTATAAAATATTATTTTATAATTCCCGACTATAACTTTTGTACAAACTTTAAAAACGTCACTTAGCGAATTCATAACTTTAAAACGTGTGTTTACTTTTATGTATGAACTTTTTATTAATTTAATTAGTGACTTTTGAAAATGTGTCGAATTATGTTGTTATCATTATTTTCTCGCGCTTCTTATATACTACTTGTAAAGTATATATATTGCGACTTTTCTTGTTTTGTAAGTTAAGCCTTTATTATATAATTCACCATTATGAATTAATATAATTGTGTTCTTTTTCATATTTAATATAACGAAATATGACGCACTCAGCATTTTGCTTTTCGTTGTATTTTATTTTACCCCACCACCAACGCATCCAACTGAAATCCAAATCCTTATCAAGCGAGTCCTTTGATGTAATCTCTATCATTACGTTAGACACCCAAATTCATCATCCTAAGCTAATAGGATTTAGCCGTTAAATTAAGCTGCATCTTCTTGGTCGAGCTGTTCCATTCTCCGTTGTGCTGTGATTATTATTTGCATTTCTGCTAGTCTCTCTGCAACATCAAGGTGAGTTCATAGCCCCACCTTTTTCTCTTTTAATGGTTTTCATAAACTATTTTTGGGGTGAGAATACAGCTTGTTTTAGCCGAATAACTATCGTTACTACTACATAAGCCGTTTACATGATTGTTTTTACTAAAGCTTTTGCTTATCCACCACATGATTTCTAATACATGTTTGATACATGCTTGTTTTACCGAAAAACTTATCGTTACACTACATAAAGCCATTACAATGAATGTTTTTTACTAAAGCTTTTGCTTATCACAACATGATTTCTATACATGTTTGATACAAGCTTGTTTATAAACTCGGACACAATAAACTTTTATGTATGCTGGATCAATATATGAGGTCAATGCGATGAGTAGTTTATTGCCAAAGACCCACATCATTGAACTGTTAATTGCCTATACTGGGTGAGCGCGAGTACAAAAAAATAGATCTATGGGTTTGACACCCTGTCCCGGTGGTCTGATCATCGAATCCTTTTGAGCACCCTCAACGGACAAATTTGTATTTAGAATTTAGTATAAGGCAATAATACTAGGTTATGGGGCAAACATGAAATTACACAAGATATGTGTTAACTTCAAAAGCTTCGTGTCATGAGCTCAATGCAATCAAGAATTAAACTTGTATTCGTTGCAACGAAATCTGTTGAATTATACTTTGCAATACCCGTCGATGGCATTCTTAACCTTGTGGTCCACTATTGAAACATTAACTTGGATTTTCGATAACAATTCTTCTAAATGTTTGTAACGCTACATTCTTACATAAATATTTCTTGAACTATTTCATACTGCATTTACTTAAAAACCATATGATTCACCAACATTATTGTTGACAGTTTTTTTGCATTATTTTCTCAGGTTATTATATTGCTAGCTTAGCAATGTGGAGCATTTGAGTTCGCGTGGATATCAAAACTTAAGGACTCGGTTTTTTTTTTCACATTCGATAATCAATTATCTTTAAAATATAATATCGAATTATGTTTGAACTCTTACAACTTGGTGAACATAGAAAATATTTGGGACCTGGATTTACTCTGATTTATTTAAATCGAATGTGACATTTTATCAAACGTCTCTTGTGAGGTCGTTTACTGTAACTTGTACTTTATACTATGAAGTAGCACCCCAAAGTGGTATTCCGCTGCGTTGTGATTTTATGGGGGTGTTACAGATTGGTATCAGAGCACTCGTTATAGCGACAACCTAAGGATGTTTTCAAACCCTAGACTTTAAACCTTTTTTTTGAAAAATTTTTAAGAGTCTTTCGCCATTGTCCGATATCTATGCGCGCTTGCTCCCAGGTAATTTATATGCTCCCTTTTGCATGCTTATTGATATTATATTAATAATGAATATATAATACTTTGTTATTATTTCGCTCTCATACATCCATCTTATGACATCATACTATTTGCTTCATAGCGGCCGATTATATATATATGTTGCTTACTCCGACTATCGCATACTCCCTGTTTTCTTATTCCTCTCCTTCGAACGTCAATACAAGTAATATATATAAGATACTCATACATATGTGTATAGTACTATGGGTACTTCCTTAATTAAGTTCGTTTAACCTTCGATATATGGTGAGCGAATGCGTTAATCTCCTCCGAAACGATTTACGCAACCTTGCCTTCATACCTTTTTATTTTAGTTGAAATTCGGCATATTTGTCAATTTCGCTAGTTAATTCTATCATTTAACTTTGAGTTTGAACACTCACATTTATGCTTTTTTGAATCGTTTCGTATACGTTGCTTTCGTATCTAGTGATATGATATTGTGTTTTTTGTGTCGGTGATGACTTAAGTAGGATGATTATAATCATCTTATTGAAATGGAATTAGGACGCTTCTTCATTTTGAATAAGGAAATTATAAAATACCGAACCATAAGTTTAAATAAAAATCTTACTTACAAGGATTGGGGACGCATCATTTTGTAAGTTAATAAATTATAAATGATGGCTTAGTGTGTATCCGACGTAGCGTGTTGTCTTTCTGTATGAATCATTCCTTGGGCTATGAACTTCTTTCGACTCGTGATTTGTTATATGGATTTTCCCGAATGTGTATCGACCGCCGCGAACTTGATAATCTAATAGTAATGAACCATTAACCGCTTTCAAGAATTTACGACTTGTTAAATTCTTCGTTCAAAGGGCTTTCTCTTCGAGTCATGTATTTTATCCTTCCTTTGGAAGATTCTCATGACATTTGATTCATTCGCTCATATTCCTTGCATATATTTGATGCTTGACTCTTGTTCATTCAAACTTTCGTTGGAACCTCGACGATGACCTAGGTATATCCACTCATCTAATCACTAGTAAACCAAGGACGAATAAAACAAATTGAGCACCGGGACGGCGCTCTCTTAAGGTGGGAAGACTATAACAACCGTCAATTTTCAGAACATATTTAAATAATAAATCATATTTATTATTACATGTTGTTGTTTATAAAATTTATTTTAAAATTTTTTGATTCGAAAACGAAAAAGAAAATAATTTAATTCATAGAATTTATCAAAAACGAACCACTAAACCACGTTTCCATTATTCGGACTCTAAAGCAATTTGATGTAAAACGACATTCCGGACAACTTTTTAGTTTTGACCGAGACCCGAAAACAGTCAGAAGGTGACTGAAATGCCCTCGCAAGATTTAAAAACGAGAAAATAATTAAATTATATTTAATTAAACCATTTTATTAAATAAAAAAAATTTTAATAAATTAGTCATCATTTATTTTAAAACGTTTGTTGATAACGCGAATATATGAGTTAGAAAACTTTTTTTTATTATTTTTTTATTTTTTTATTTTTTTTGGACGAGACGAAACTGGTTCACTAAATAAATCACGAACATTTTTATAAGTGTAATAAAAAAGACATGAAATATTATCAAGTACATACACGGTATTGTTGGAAAAATTTATTTGCAAAACAATGGCTCAAGTTTCGTGATTTAATCACACCTTAAGTCGCCCAAACGAGTCCGAACCACTATTTGTATAAAAGATTACCTCAAAAAAGTTACACTTTATTCCCTGGTGAATACTTATAAAAGCTACCCTCATTTATCCCCACACTTTAACACTTTATTTTATAACTTTTATAACATAATAATAAAATATAAAAATTACACTTTTTTTCTTCATTTATAAAACAAAAACACACACAATATACATCATCTTCCTCACTCCCTCTCCTCTCTCCCTCCCCATTTCCGGCCAGCCGCCGGCCACTACGCTACCACCGCTGGAAAAGTTTTCCGGCGGACTTTTCCGGCCGAATCCAAAAACACTCCCCATCACCCGATTTGTCCGATCCCCACACTCACTCGCCGCCATGCACCACCATCGCCGCTTGCCCCACCCTTCCTCCTGCAGCCACAACCCGCCACCAACGTCGTCTCATTATCACCTCTTCACCCTCCTCGCGTTACAGCCGCACCCACCACCATCTAGACACCACTGCTGCCACCACGCGGCTGTCACAGCCGCCGTACCACCACCACTCCACCTCTTTTATATACATATTTTTTTTTGGGGTGTTCGTTTATACATTTTAAAACAACTGGGGTGCATTGGTTTGAAGCAATAAGGGTGCGTCCGGGTTGGGTTCTCAGCCACAAGGGTGCATCCGGATTGGGTTCTCAGCCGCTAAGGCTGCGTTTGGTTTGGTATAAGGCAGCAAGTGGGGCTTGCATTTGTGGTATGAGCAGCAAGGGTTGGCAGCGATCATTGGCTGGGTTTGTCACCAAGAAGGTTGCGTTTTGATTATTGTCAGAACGAGTGCGTTCGGGTTGGTTTAGTATCACCACAGCCGCACCCTCAAGGTGTCGGACTATGGTTATGTGGTTAATTGTTGTGGGTAACCTTGTCTTGTTTCTCGTCTTGGGTTGACCGGCTGAAAAACACGCCCACAAAGGGGTGTTTGTTTCTGCGTAAAATCAGCCGGAAATGGGTGTTTAGTTTGCTGATTTACAGCCCATAAAGGGGGCATTTGGTTTGCGTATGACAGCCCTAAGGGGCGTTTGTTTCTGCGTCTTATGGCCCCGAATGGGTGCGTTTGTTTTGTATCATCGTTGCGAGATTTAGAAAGTTTAAAACCCGAATTAAATGGTGGTGTAGATTGGTTAAATAAATATGGTATTAAGTATTTTTATATTGTGTTTTAAAGTCATTAAGGGGTGTTTGTTTCGTTGGACAGCAGCCCCAAACAGGGGTGTTTGGTTGGCTGTATAGCAGCCACATAGGGTGCGTTTGGTTCATTGTTAATAGCTAATAAGGGTGTGTTTGGTTACACATGTTTTTGGTAAATTGTTTAAGTTCGTTTAGATATATATTGAGGTATTTGCAACATGGATTTGTTTTAATGGAAACCAATGAGTTTTGGTAAAAATGGAAACGTCGTATAAACGGCAAGGTCATGCCGAAATTTCTAAAAATTGTTATACTTAGTATTCATTTAAAGTTAATGTTATTTTAGAAACTTGATTAGATGACAAGGTTATATAACTATAAGATTATTTATTTGTAATAATAAAATAAATCGGTAGATAAACGAAAAATACACTTTTATAAACAAGATAACTAGTTTAGTTAAAACGCGTAACGAAATACTAAATTATAAAATATTATTTTATAATTCCCAACTATAACTTTTGTAAAGTCTTTAAAACGTCATTTATCTAATTCGTAACTTTAAAACGTGTGTTTACTTTTATGCAAGAACGTTTTATTTATTTAGTAAAGAGAATTTCGAAAACGTGTCGAATTATATTGTTACGATTATTTTTCATACGTTTCTTAAATAATACTTGTAAAGTATTATATGTTGTGACTTATTCCTTTGTTTTAAAAGTTTACTGGACCATGGTCAGCTCGCATACCGATGTGGCAGTTGTTTAAAGGACCGAGAGGTTTAATAATGTTGCAATAATATTAACAATAAGAATAAAGCCAAATTTCGACTCCGGGGTTATCTAAATAAAGCTTCCATCTTTGGACTCGTAGTTGAGTTGTTTCGGATGAAATAAAAAGGATAACCCCTAAATCATGTGAAATTGGAACCTTAATGTGGACCTTATTCTCACCATATCGTCTCTTTAGGAAAATATTTCAAACTAATTGTGGTCTAAACCGGGTTTACTTTATATGAATAAGGATTTAATTTATTTGTCACCAATAATAAGAATAAAACCTTTATAGGATTTAGGAATAAGGGAGCGGAACATAGTTTTGCGTACACAATTAGCATTTATGAGTAGTGTTAGCATGTTAACTTATATTTAACGATGATTTCGTTTTTGAGCTTGGTTTGGGACAAGTGAAAAATCGGGGATGATGAATTTATCCTTTTTTGGGCATTTTAGGATTGAAGTGATTCTTGTTCTATGACCCTAAAAGTTATGAAAATAACGAAAGTCCAGACATTCTAGTTAGTTGCTTAAAAAGAAAAGTATAAAAAGAAAAAGAAAAAGGAAAAATATAAAAATAAGTATGGTAATTAATGTAAATATTTAAAAATGGTCAAAACGGGGCTTTTCAAAACTAATGATTCTTTAATTCCCTTTGATGAACACTTGGCTACTTTTCGAGCTAATTAGTCGAGGGGGATTGAGATTCTTGGTTTTCTAAAGTGTTTACTTATAGCATTGCGCGAGGACACGACAATATCTTAGTTTGGGGGATTTTGGTATGTGCTTAATTACACATACCTTTTACCTAAAAAAACGAGCTTAAATGACTAAAAACAAATAGAAAATACATTGTTTTTGCCTATTTTGTGAATTGTATCTTGCAGGTAACGGATATATCACAAAAGGACAAAAATAAAGCTAATACGGACAAAACCGAGCACGGGATTGGAAAGAGAGTGAGAAAATGAAGCCGAAGGCATATTCATTTTTAATGGGTCAACCCGTACCCATTTAATGGGCCGGGTCAGCCCATTAATACTCAAACCCTTTAATCATTAACCAGTCCAAGCCAAAAAAATTAATTAGTAAAAGCCCATTTCCAATCCCCAGCCCAGTCAAATTTAACCCAATCCCTGAGTGAAAGTAATAAAACCGCCCTTTTACTATTTATCATCTCCCTCCCATTTTTTTACACAAGTACAATTTACACAAGGTAACTTCATTCATACACCCCACTTAACCTATCATCCCAGAAGATGACAAACCACCTTGGCAATCCCATGATATTTGATTGGCTGATAGGGCATGGACAACAATCAAGGTCTGTGATGAAGAGCAAAGAAGCACAAATGGATTCAAGGGCTGAGATTGAAGGCTTGGATAGCACTCTCAAACCCTCTCACATAAGAAACATACTTGAAGACCTATAACCTTCCTCCTTCATCTATAAATAGAGGCCATTAGGCCACAGATTAGGGGGAGTTTTAATTTATCTTTTTATTGTAATTTTAAGCTTATATTAGGTGGCTTATTGTATTTCCTTTAAAAACATTGTACTCAGTTTAAGTTTTAATGAAATTTTAAGTTTTATGTTAAATTCTGTTTTTATGTTAATGAAACATATGTTTTGAAAATGGTTTGATAAGCTTCAATAAGCTTTGGTTCTCTTATATTTAAGTTGTTTTACTTAATCTATATAAGCTTTTCCATAGCTTATAGAGTTTAAGCTGTTTTCACCAAAAATCACCCAAAAAGCTAAGTACGGATGATAAGCTCTAAAGAGCAATACAATCCTTGTTTAAGCAAAGGACAAGGTACTTTTCCTTTTCTCTTTGTAAGCTTAATTTCTATTTTTCTTACTTAACTGCTTATTTCTGCTTTATATGTGCTTAATCAGTCTTTTAATAGCTTATTGCATTTAGTTTACAGCTTTCATAATCTGTTTTTAAGTTTTTCCAAGTTTTAGTTAAAACTGCTTCATAAAAAACCAAAAATAGCTTTATAGGTTAGCTTTATATCTAGTGCTTATTTCTATGAGATTTTTGCTTATTTGTCTTCACTTATCATAAATCTTATTCTGTTTTCATATTTTGAAGCTTTTTAAGGTCTGTCATGGCTTAAATTTAGATTTCTAATTTTTAAAGGAGTGTTTGGGATAAGAAATATTAACTAGTAAAATTGGTGTTCAGCCTGCTGTTGGTATTCAAGTCAGTTTAAATAAGCTCTAGTTAAGTCTTAATACTAGTTTTCTTAAGTTTTCAATTAGTTTTATTAAGTTTTATAGTCTGTTTAATCAAATTGCTTTAAACTGCTTATTTGATAATCTTCTTAAAAGTGTGATTGAGTTGTGTATTTTGTGCTATAAATCTGTTTCTTATGCATCATTAAAAATCTGTTTTGAGTCATTTTCTTTTGGAAAAGCCTTTTAAGTATTTTAGCCAAAAATCAGTCAAGTAAATGGATTGTTTTAAAAGTCATATATTGCCGATCATTTGAGGTTAGAATTTAGCTTAATGTTGGTTAGATTTGATTGAGTTTAGCTTATTCTAGTCTGTTTTCCATCTGTTTTAAGTTTTTAGTTTGTCAAAAATATTTTTGAGTCTTAATTTTTAAGCTATAAAAGAGTCAAATCATACCAAAAGTCAAAAAACATGTAGTGCAGTCTGTCACTTTCATCTCATTTTTCTAGCTTATTTTCTAAACCTTTGGCCTAATTCCTGCTTATTTGTGTTCCTTGAGTTCACCACTTTATCTGTTTTTTAACTTTTAGCTTTCACCTAGTGCTTTTTAGTCTCAATATTAGCTTAAAAAGTGTGTCAAGAGTCCTTTAAAAGCCTTTTTATAGTCAAACTGTCTTAATTCTTTTAACTACTTTTCAGCTTATTTGTTTGCTTATTTCTTGTCACTAGTGCTTATTGAGTCTAGAGTTAGGATTGTTTTTAGCTTTTTAGTTTTCTATAAGCTCATTGAGTTCAAAAGTCAAAACAGTCATTTTAATTCGTGCTTATTTTAGCTTATTGTTAAATTCTATCAAAAAGTCCTTTAATATAGTTTCTTAGTTTAGCTTATTCTTTAGCTTTTTCAAAAATAAAATTTGCAAAATAAAAATGTTAGGCCATATAGGGAAGTCCCATGCTCGAACCTAGGACCTCAACCATAACAGCCTAATACCTTAACCATTGCGCCCTTGGGTCTTTTCTGTTAGACCTTTGGGCCATTTGGTTTATACGGTTTAACTTCAGTTTTAGCTTTTATGCTTATTAGCTTATTTACAGCTTATTAGGTTTAGCTTATTTTCCCATTATATTTTTCTTACATTACTAATACTTTAAAGCATTTTTAGTAATTTTTCCAGATTTTTATAAATTAGTTTAATATTTTTAGATTAAATTAGTTTTTAATTCATAAAAAATAAAATAAAAGTCAAAAAAATGTAATTCCTTATTTATTGGTAAAAGCTTTTTCACTCGTTTTTCTTTGCAAACCCTTAGAATAGTGTTTAGTATTTTTAGTAATTTTCTCAAAATTTTAGAATTAAGTTTAGTATTTTTAATCTAATTTTTAGTATTATTTAGTTTAAAAATAGTTTTAATTAGTTTAAAAATTCAAAAAAATATTTTTCTGTTATTAAAAATTAGTTTAATACATTTTAAGTTTAGAAATTTGCATTTTGAGTTTTTAGAGTTTTAATTTGTCAATTTTAGTTAATTAGTTAGTTTATTTTAGTTATTAATAAGTTTTTAATTGTTTAAGATGTCGTTAGATTTTTAAGTTTCCTTAATTTCTTGATTAGCGTGCCTTTATGTGCTTGCCCTTTGCGTTTTTAGATTTAGAATCCAAAATCCAAAATATTGAATATTCAAGCACGCGATCACGAACAAAAACAAGTTTTCAATTCACGCTTCGTTGGGAAAACGACTCGGGAACGATTTGAACTTTATCCTTTCCTAAGGGTAATTTTCTAATCAATACTTTCCGGAAATATATTTTATTAGCAATTGCTTATTACTCTTTCACAAGAGCGATTTGCCTTAGTTGCTTATTTTATATATTCTATACTATATCTGCCAGCAAGATGGTGTTTAAGTTTCTTCAAACTCGTATTAACCATGCTGACTTTTGGAACCTCAACTTTGGTGGGTCTACAAGAAGGACTAGGATCTGAAGAATTCATAGAATTATGAGACTAAAAGGCTTGTTCAGCAGATAATCCAATTTGTGGAACAAATCATTTTTCAAAATCTTGAGAAAGTTAGTTGAGAACAGCATAATCAACTGGTGTGATATTAACTTTCTTTTCTAAAACCATTAGATCCTGTTGTTTTAAAAGCATTTTGAAGACATCTTTTTTTTCCCAGCAAAAAAATCACAATAGCAACAGTATTCTTAATGATATTACCATCATAAAGCTTTGGTTCCAACTGCTGAGCTTTCTTCAGATAGAAATGATTTTGAAAACCTAGAGCTTGTTTAGTGGTATGATCATAGAAAAACTGTGGTTTTGTTAACATGTGAACAGTTTGTGCTGATTGATCTCTTTTATAAACAATATTATCTAGCTGTTTGATCGTCTTTTCTAAAGCAATTTCTCTATCAATATTTCTAGATTCTTCTTTCTTAAAATCATTTTGCGAAGAGTAACTGTTTTATTAAAGATTCCTTTTCTTTTAAATGTTCAGAAAGAGTTTGTTTAAGACAGATTCAACCTCGAAGACATTCACATGACAGAAACTTTAATCTTTCTTTTTAAATGCAACATTTTGTCCTTCTTTCCAAACTTTAACTTGTTCTTTATTTCTTTCAAGCTCAGTAGTTAAAGGTATCATTGACCACATTTATAGGTCCAGATTTATCTTGGTACAATTAATTCTTTGGGTTGTTCCAGTTGTTCAATCACAGATAATAATCAGTGCACTTGTTGTGCAGATAAGTTTAGAAATTTAAACAGCTCCTGTTGTGATTCGTTACTATACTGAGAAATAAGGAAATGAATATTGCTATCACTGGTTATTTCAGTCTCTAACTGGTTCACAACATTTGACTGTTATAAACGGTATCACCTGCACACCTTGATTAAATCATATTGTTATCCACATTATCGGGATTTTGTACCTTAGCGAGAGCATCTGAACCATAATGAGATAAATTCGCCATGAGAGAAACTTTGGCAGTGTTGAGTTCATCACAATGAGAGTCATATGCATCTAAATCATCGGCTTGATAAGCAGCATTGTAAGTAATGATAGTTTGTGTGGCTTGACCTTTTGTAGTTCCTGCATCTACCAAAAATGCTAGTTCCTCCTCATGTAGAATTTGACCATTTGTTTGAGCTTGTACCAGCAACACTTTATCCTTAAACCACGAATCATCCTGTTTTCTTTTAGGTTTAGTGCATTATTTGGACATGTGTCCTTCCCCTTTGTAGTTGTAACAAATAACAGTCCTTTGTTTCCTAAAATTGCTTCCATTTGCTCCTGGAGTGTAGGTCCTACTTGTACCTGTAGCAAAAGAAATCTACTTCCCATGTACTGGTTGTAAAGTCACTCTTCCATCATTAATGGTAGCTTGTTGCCTAGGTTTTGATGAATTCCTCAGCTGGTTATTAGTGGTAGGATAGTGAGATGTGACGATAGCTGATAGGAAAGACATCATATGGTTGATGGAACAGTTAGACCCGAGTCTAGTTGGGGAAATTCATGTTGTTGTTGTTGTTGTTCGTTAACTGTGGGAGCATATTCCAATTGAGGGATGGATGATGGTGGAGAATAAATGTTGTGGTGAACTGATGATTGATAATCATTGGAGGGATAAGTGATTGAAAGAGGTGTTGATGATTGATTGTTTGAGTTTTGTTAAGACTAATAAGGTGATCCGTACTGTGGAGACTAATATAGTGAAACTTATGGTTGAAATTAAGAGTTTTGGTATGAGTTCTAATGAGTTTGATAAGGAGACTGGGTCATCTGATGGGTTGCAACCAAAGCAATCGGATATGAGTTGCGTTCATGCATTAAACAAACTTCATTTGCATGAATTCATGTTGTCCCAAATAAGCATGAAGTTGATCAATATTAGTTGTGTGCAAGTCCTGAACCAGTTTGACATCAGTCACAAATTTGCTCCACTCAGGAGGAAGAGTATTCAAAAACATTGAGTAGCAGTGAAAATCTCAAGTAGAAATCACGTAGTGTTTCCCCCTTCTTATAAGCAAACTTATCGAACTCATCATATATTTTGCACTCTCTTTCCTGTTTCGTTAATGAAGTTCCTTGCATGAGAAGTTGAATTCTTTCCTAAAGTTCCTTGACAATTTGATGATTGCTAACAAGTGCATAGACTTCTGGTGGTAATCCTTGGAGAATGATATTTGTTGCTTTGACATCACAATCAGCTTGAATTGCATATGTAGGAGTCAATTCAGAGTATTTTCTTGGCCTAGTCACACCATTTTCCTCAATTGTAAGCCAGATGAGTGGACAATTTTCAACAGGTTAAAGGATCATTCATCCATGTTGTCTATTCATCATGTATAGCTCCATTATGCTTTTCTAAGAATCGTACATATCCTTTTCCAACATAGGTGGACGATTGTCAGCACCTGAAAGAATCGCTTTGTCAGCAAGAGTCGTCATTGATAAATTTGTATGTTAAAAGATTACTGTTTGATCGAACGGTGATTAAAAGTAATTGTGTTGTTGTGAGTTGTCTTTTGTGTGTTTTATGTCTTGAAACTATACGGGATTTTACAACTCTTGATTAAACCAGGAAAACAAATAAATGTCTCAAGGGATTTTATAAATCAAAGAAATAAACCGTATACTTTTGATAACAAATTTGAGTGTTTTAACTTTAGTTGCAAATTCGGTGTCCAAATAAACTGCCAATTCGGTTGCTGCTAATTCGGTTATCAAAGACACTGCCAATTCGGTTACTGCTAATTCGGTCACCAAAGAAACTACCAATTCGGTTACTGCTAATTCGGTTACCAAAGAAACTCCCAATTCGGTTACTGCTAATTCGATTACCAAAGAAACTGCCAATTCGGTTACTGCTAATTAGGTCACCAAAGAAACTGCCAATTCGGTTACCAAAGAAATTGCCAATTCAGTTACTGCTAATTCGGTCACCAAAGAAACTGCCAATTCGGTTACTGCTAATTCGGTCACCAAAGAAACTGCCAATTCGGTTACTACTAATTTGGTTACCAAAGAAACTGCCAATTTAGTTACTGCTAATTCGGTCACCAAAGAAACTGCCAATTCGGTTACCAAAGAAACTGCCAATTCGGTTACTACTAATTCGGTCACTAAAGAAACTGCCAATTCGGTTACAACTATGACGAAACTTAAATTTTCAAAAACACAAAAAGACACATTTTTATTGTTTTTTCCTAAATTTTCTTGTACAACTAGTACTACTAAGCTTATAGGTACCTTAAAAATGCAAACTTTTTAGGCCAAAAATTTTGAAATCAAGATTTGTACTTTTTAAAGCATTTCGAATACAAAAGATTAACAAAAATGGTGTTTTTCTTGAATCTAAGCTTGTACACCTATATCTTAAAGATACTAGATCAGATTTACCAAGGTAAATGATCCTTTAGTGTACACAAAAGCTTCAAACACAAAGAAAAAACAAGAAATGATGTACCATTTTGAAAAGAAAAAATGAACCAAACAAAACAAACACAAAAACTAAACACATCACTTCATGGCTCTTGATACCAATTGAAAGATATCTAATAACATACAAGGTTAGAGAAAGAGAGGTGGTTTTAGAGAGAGAGAGTAGTT
>BQNB010090850.1:6151-27037 GCA_026074375.1 Tanacetum coccineum | reverse complement strand
CAAGCTTTTGTATGTTAACCCCCCCCCCAATCCCTTAGTGATAGTTATGGCCGTGGTTCTTTCTTTGACAACCACGTTAAAACCAGCAAGATGGTGTTTAAGTTTCTTCAAATTCGTATTAACCATGCTGACTTTAGAAGTTCTTTTGGAACCTCAACTTTGGTGGGTCTATAAGAAGGAGTGGGATCTGAAGAATTCATAGAATTCTGAGACCAAAGGCTTGTTCAGCAGATAATTCAGTTTGTGGAACAAATCGTGTTTTAAAATCTTGAGAAAGTTGGTTAAGAGCATCATCATTGACTGGTGTAGTATTAACTTTCTTTTCTAACATCATTGGATCCTGTTATTTTAAAAGCATTTTTTAACGACTCTCTTCAGCAAGCATAAGGGTCTCTTTGGAGTCAAGAATCACAATAGCACTGGTCTTCTTAATGACATTACCACCATAAAGCTTTGGTTCCAACTGCTGAGCTTTCTTCAGATAGAAAGGATTTTGAAAACCAAAAGCTTTGGTTCCATCATAAAGCTTTCGTCAACATGTGAACAGTTTGTGCTGATTGATCTCTTTTAAAAATAATATTATCCAGCTATTTGATCTTCTTTTCTAAAGCAATCTCTCTATCAATGTTTCTAAATTCTTCTTTCTTAAAATCATTTTTGAGAAGAATAATTGTTTGCATTAAAGATTCCTTTTCTTTTACATGTTCTAAAAGAGTTTGTTTAAGACGATCAATCTCTACAGACTGTTCACATGAATCTGAAACATTATCTTTACTCTTTAGATCAACATTTTGTCCTTCTTTCAAAACTTTAACTTGTTCTTTATATCTTTCAAGCTCAGCAGTTAAAGTATCGTTGACACTTATATTGTCCAGATTTATCTTGGTACAATTAATTACTTGAGTTTTTAGTTGTTCAATCACAGATAATATCAGTGCATCTTGTTGTGCAGATGAGCTAGAATTCTGAACAGTTGCCTGTTGTGATTCTTTCACATGCCGAGAATAAGGAATGATATTGCTATCACTGGTTATTTCAGTCTTTAAATAGTTCACAACATTTGACTGTTCAGAAGACGGTATCACATGCACACCTTGATTAATCATATTGTTATCCATATTATCAGGATTGTGTACCTCAGCGAGAGCATCTAAACCATAATGAGATAAATTCGCCATGAGAGCAACTTTGGCAGTGTTGAGTTCATCACAATCAGAGTTATATGCATCCAAATCATCGACTTGATAAGCAGCATTGTGAGTAATGACAGTTTGTGTGGCTTGACCTTTTGCTGTTCCTGGATTTGCCAAAAATGTTAGTTCCTCCGCATGTAGAACTTGACCATTTGCTTGAGCTTGTACCAGTAACACTTTATCTTTAAACCACGAATCATCCCGTTTCCTTTTAGGTTTAGTGCACTATTTGGACATGTATCCCTCCCCTTTGCAGTTGTAACAAATAACAGTCATTTCAGAATTGCTTCCACTTGCTCCTGGAGTGTAGGTCCTAGTCGTACCCATAGCAAAAGAAATTTGTCTCCCCTGAACTGGTTCTAGGGTCACTCTTCCATCATTAATGGTAGCTTGTTGCCTAGGGTTTGACGAATTCCTCAGCTGGTTGTTGGTAGTAGGATAGCGAGATGTGACGACAGCTGATAGGAATGACATCATATGGTTGATGGCATAAATGGGATCTTTACCTTGCTTGAACACTAGAACAGTTAGACCTAAGTCTACTTACTGATCTCCCTGAACAACATTGCTATAAAACGTCAACAAAATTTGGTGAATTCATAGGTTTTGATACATCATATATTGTAGGACCACATGATTTTCCCAAGTGTAATTAATGCAACATATGCAGACATCAATATAAATGTAATTATTTAGCCCTAAGCTCATGCCACAGGAAGCTGACATAGATGAATACCATATAAATGGGGCATACATTTCCCGTGAATGATGTTCTAACCGCAACATCGTATGTTCGACATGGATATAACGTTCATTTTTCCCAGTGATAGATAAACACCCGAACCGGATGCACTCCCAATATATCTAATTCATAACACGCAGCTCACAATCCATTTTTATAAAAAAATGTAACAGACTTCATGATAATGGGCTCACAGGGTTATCGCTACTTAGGGAACACGTATCAAAAGTAAAAACTTAACCACTTGTGTCCAATGTAAAACAATTTTCATGTTTCTCCCCAAAACTTAATAAAAACAAACATGTCAAACATGGTCTATGAACTCACCTTGAGTGAGCTAGTCCCATATATCACCGATAATGCGACACGTAAATCGTCAAATTCAACCTTATTTAATTATTAAGTCTATAAGTACTAAGCATGATAATTAAAATCTACCATATACAATTCTACATAGCTACATCACCATCTAATTGTTTTTGGTAAAATTGTGTTTAATAAGTTAAACCCCCACGTTATAATCACGTTTTAGTAAAACTGGCGTAACTTTCGCGGTATTCAACTGTTTGAGGTGTTTCTTAGCGCTCACGTTTTCGATGTTAAAACGGGTTATCAAATTTGACATTTATAGTTTTGTTCCTTTGATGAACAGGAATTTTTAACTGTTCATAACCAATGTAAACATATTTTTTATAGTTTTTAGATATCTGTAAAACCCTAATGTCGTATTTTCTTCGTTATAGCTCCGTTTTTAGCGATTCTTTCGAGCACGTTCTCGAAATTTAAAGTTCTATTTATTTATGAGGTTTAAAAAAATAAATATTTCTGTCATGAACAGTAACTTTTATAAAAATAGTTTTATAAAAGTATTTATTGTCGTAAATTCGCGTAATTCATAACTTCTTCGTTATTAATTAAAAAATTACGATTCTTATCATTATAGAATCCTAAAAATGTGTACAATCTGTGAAAAATACTAAACTTTCTGTTTTAGAAGTATTTTATAACTTGCTTTTATAAAGTTTATTTTATAAAACCGGTATTAACGTAAATCGTATTTTTATCGTATCTTTTTTGTTATTAATCCGTTTTTCGCGTTCTTTACATATTTGGAATCGTCGTGAAGTGTACTATCTTTATAGTTCATAATATGGCTGTCATAGGACACGAACCAAAACAGCCCCTAAATGTCTTTTTGAGTTTATTTGTATAACTTTGTTTTTATAACTTACTTTCTATACTTTTCAACTTAATAATTACCACAAGCCTTTTATAACTACATATGTCATATGTATTACATATATTAAAGTCCATTAGTTCATATCTTGTCCAAATATCCAAGTTAACAAGTCCATAATGATACTTTTAATCACAACTTTCTTAAGTAAACCTTAAAACCCTAATTTGTACATATACATGTTTACACTTAACCAACATGTTACAACACTTATAACCTCATTATATCATGATATTACCAACCTAATATCATATAAAAAGTATACAAAAGCATAATCACAAGTAAAAATCCCTTTTACATGTTCAAAAGTCCTATAATGTGATTTTACTATAGAAACATCATATACATATAAACTCATGAAATGAAAAGATAAAGGTTTTTAGATAACCTTATGATGAACAATGATGATGAGAAATATGTGCTAAACCCTTGTTTAGACTTTAAACCCAAGCTTGCAAGCTTTCAAAACCTTAATCCAACTAGAAACCCTAATCTTCCTTTTTCTTTGATTAACCTCCTTAATCAACCAACCATGCTTCCAAACCTTTTTGTATGACCTTAGATATGTTCCTAGTTACTTGTATAAGTGGTGAAATAAGTTGTAAGAAATGTTTATGTAAAAAGGGTGTTTGGCCGTGGCTTATAAGAGAAAAAGGAAATAAAAATTACTTTTTTGTATCAAGTTTTGTATTGAATGTTATCTCGTGAAAAGGTGCAAGTATTATATTGAAAAGCTAGTCAAATGGTCATAATAAGTCAAAGAACAAGTTGATGGTCTCAAGGAAGAATAATGGACAGACTAGTTTATGTTTAATGGTTTGAAGTGTACACGACCAAGTGGGAAGAATTTGTGTGCTTTATGTCTCCTACTTGTTGTTGCTGCCGTGGGATAGTGGAGTATATGTTGTATTTCTTGATATTTTATCCATATGATAACATACTTGAAGTTAAAAGTGTGTAGATTTAATACAATGTATATTCTTGTAAGTTGTAAGTGCTAGTTGGTTTCTTTTATTTAATATTTGACCAACAATGATAACATGAGTAAAGTTTTATAAAACTTTGAGTATTAGAAAATAAATATGGGTATTTGTTTGAATCGCGTAAAAATTAATGTGAGTTTACGGTAATTCTAAACGTAAATATTATCGCGAAACGTACACAATGTTACGTACCCATAAAATAAAAGAAACAAAGTTGTAAGATTTGAGAAAAAGACTCGTCACCCCTTGTGATATTACTGTTTATAATACTCGAAGTTTTAATATTAAAAGTATGAATTTTCGGTATAAGCCGGGTACTAAACCCGTCTACAATGGTAAGTATTTTTTCAATATATAGCCTCTCCAACTTGAAGAGGCAACAGTCATATTCCTTTGACAAAGATTTGTTGAAGCGTAGATAATTTAACGTGCTTCCGGTTACGCCTAAACGTACTTTTATCGCGAAACGTATTAAATTTACGTAACCAATAAAAATGAATGAACAATGACAATAATTATTCTCAAAATAATTATTCAA
Source organism: Tanacetum coccineum (assembly GCA_026074375.1). Taxonomy (NCBI): domain Eukaryota; kingdom Viridiplantae; phylum Streptophyta; class Magnoliopsida; order Asterales; family Asteraceae; genus Tanacetum; species Tanacetum coccineum. The sequence continues at coordinate 22,344 of BQNB010090850.1, read as the reverse complement.
CGCCTGATTGATGTAAACATTAAACCGTTTGATGCCCGTTTACATTGATTGATCATTTTTAGCTCACGCGATTTAACCTAATAATTACGATTAAAAGCAAGCGCGTACAATACTAAAAATACATAGTGGATTTATTAACGATGTCAATGACCCTAAAACACAGGTTTGTATAGACTTCCCCCATTAAACGAGCCTTGTCTTCAGGGATTATGATGCAGCACTTGACGACGGTGCGATCTTGGTGAAGAGGTGTGGGTATTTCTTCTTGAATTGGTCTTCACATTCCCACGTGAACTCAGGACCTCTCTTGGAGTTCCATCGAACCTTGATTAATGGAATGCGGCTTCGCTTCAACCGTTTAACTTCACGGTCCACGATCTCAACGGGTTCCTCAACAAATTGAAGCTTGTCATCAAAATGAAGTCCATCCAACGGAACGGCTAACGGTTCGTTGGCATAGAACTTTTTCAAATTTGATACGTGAAATGTATTGTGAACCCTACTTAGCTCTTCTGGAAGCTCGAGTTTGTAAGCAACCTCTCCAACCTTTCCTAACACCTTGAAAGGTCCAACATACCTGGGGTTTAACTTCCCCCGTTTGCCAAAACGTACGACCCCTTTCCAAGGCGAAACTTTAAGCATAACTTTATCCCCGACTTGGAATTCCATCGGTTTACGCTTCAGATCGGCGTAACTTTTCTGTCGATCACGAGCGGCTTGCATCCTTTGCTTGATTTGGACGATTCTCTCAGTCGTCTCTTGAATCAGTTCGGGACTGAGTATTTGAGCTTCTCCAACTTCGGTCCAACAAACAGGTGAACGACACTTTCGACCATAAAGTGCTTCGAATGGTGCGGCCTTTATGCTAGCGTGATAGCTATTGTTATATGAAAACTCGACCAACGGCAAATGGTTAACCTAACCTTTTCCGAAATCGATCATGCAAGCACGCAGCATATCCTCAAGAGTTTGAATTGTCCTCTCGCTTTGCCCGTTGGTATGTGCTTAATTACACATACCTTTTACCTTTAAAAACGAGCTAAAATAACCAAAAACGGACTTAAAATGCCTCAGAAGGTTGATAGCGAACTTCGGGTCGCGATCATAAATGATTGATGAAACAGGTTACTCATGCCTCGTGACATCTCCTTTTAGGTAATTCTTGCAGTTTATTCATTAGGATCAGTCTCTCTCATTGGTGTGAAATTGCAGACTTAGTGAGTCGGTCCGACAATCACCCAAATGGTTGTTCGTAGCTTGGACCGTTCTGGATGTGTTTAATTACACATACCTTTTACCTTTAAAAACGAGCTAAAATAACCAAAAACGGACTTAAAATGCCAAAAATATGATTGTTTTGCTAATTGTGTTGTGCAGGAACGGATATCTAAGAAAAGGACGAAAAACGAAGCCAAAACGACAAACGGAACGGATGGAAAAGTAAAGAAGAAAAAGTCAAGACCAAGCCCAAGTCTAAAAAAGTCCAACCAAAGTCAAACCCGACAAAGTCAAAGTCAAACCGAAGCCTAAGTGAAGTGAAAATAAGTTTTAGGCCAAAATTGCCAAGTCATAACTTATTTAATGAAGAAAATGAGAAAAAATTACTTGTAAGGGACCTCATTAAGTCATTTCACCAAAGTTATACTAAAGGGTGTGTGAATATGCAAAGGCAGATTTGTATCACAAAGGACCTCTTTTGCAATCCATATATAACACTGAGGGACTGTTGTTGCAATTTCCAAACTTATAAACCCAACCGGAGTGTAATGCTAAGACCCATATAACCTTCTAGGGCTAACCATGACAAAACCAATAAACCCACACTAGTTTTAAACATTGTTACTCTTCCAACACCCAATTCCTGCCAAAAACTCCACACCCTCCCTCCTGTCACTTTCAGACCTCGTTGACTTCACCACATACCTCCAAACCTATCACTAACATTAACCCCACCTCCCACATGGTCAATGTCCACGGTGGCAATCCAAAAACCCTCAAATTCGATCAATGGTTGAGATCAATTTGAGTGGGCAACAAGATTAATGAATGGTTCAGATTGGTTTGTGTTTTTACACACACAACAAGCACAAAGAGCTGTTTCGTCTCTACAAAGAAGCACACAAGGAACAAGACAAAGAGAGAAGAGGCCAAGACCAAAACCCTAGCTCGTTTTCTATAAAAGCTTTTGTAAGCCCTTGAGGCAAAGAGTTAGTTAGTTTTTCAGAGAGTAGTTTTTAGTTTAGTTTAAGAATTTGAAGTTTAACTTTTATGTACTTGTATTTTTTAAGATTGATGAAAATTCAGTTTTATGTTTTAATTTTTGTTCCAAGTTCTTAAGTTATCTTAAGTCTTTTAAAGCTCATACAAACCACTTTATAATCTGTTTTAAACTTTGATACAAGAATTTAAGAAAAATTTAAAAGAAAAAAAAGTTATACGGATTGTTAAGCTAATGGATGAATGAGCAAACATGGAAGGCTCATTGGTTTCTTAGTCTAGTCTTACTTATAAAAAGCTTGGGGTAGGTCTTAGAGCTTATTTAGGAATTTATCACTCCTGTTTTGAGCAAGGAGTTAAGGTACCCTACTTTTTCAAATTTTGCTTATTGCTACAGTAGCTCAGCTTATTAGTGCTTATTCTTAGCTTATTCTTGCTTTTCTTACTTGTTTATGTCCTATTTGTGTTTTCTATTGATTGTATGCTTTTGTTTAAGCTTAAATTGAAAATTGCCTTAACAATAGATCTATTTATACTGTTGCTTATTAGCTTATTAACCGTGCTTATTCTTTTGCTTTTCTTTTTACTGCTTAATATCACATGTTTGATAATTATCTCAAAAAAATTTGAGCTTAATTCAGTCCATAAAAGTTTTTAAACCTGTCTTAAAAATATAAAGGGGTGTTTGGGTTAAGCCCAAAATGGGTCAAAATGGTATGGTAATGGGTTGGGGCCATTTGGCCAACTTTGGTTAAGCATTACTAAGCTTATGTGAAGCTATTTTTCCAAAAAGATTAAGTTTAAAAAGAGTTTTCAAGTTTACTTTTTGTTCTCTTAAAACTGTTGGAAATTCATAAGGTTCAAAAAGCTTATTGGGTTAAGCCATTGTAAACCAGAATTAAAGTTCACTTTGGTTATGTGCCTTAGGGTGTCTTTGTCGTGTGCAAGAAACCAACTAGTAGAAGCCTTAGGAGTCCTTAGTTTTTTGTTAACAATTCTGTCAACTATTTTCAAGAATTTTCATAAGTAAAAATAGTAAAGGTTTTATTCCCAATTTCAGATAGCAAAATGTTTTTCTGTCCTTGAATCTGTTCCTCTTATTTTTTTGTTTTTGCGCTTATTAAAGGCTAGTGCTTATTTAAAGCTCTCACTTTTTATCAAAACATCCTTTTGTAAAACTGCCCTGGTGCTGACCCTTGAATTTCAAAACAGTTTTTCTAGCTTATTTGTTAACTTTAGCCTGAGCTTTTGGCTTTTATAAAAAGCCAATAAGCTCATTTATAAGCTCCATTAGTTTCAAACCTTAGGAGGACCTCTAGGTAGTTTAAAATTAAGCTTAAATTAGGGGCTTGACTGTTTTATTTAGTGTAGTGTGTATTAGGTCTTAATTCTTTTAAGCTTACTTAGGTGCTTATTAGTTGTTTGTTGATTTTAGTCCTTACTTGCTTATTTAGTTTCCATTGTTACCTGTGTTTGCTTATTATTCCTTTCCTTTTGCTTATTCTTGCTTAAAACTCAAAAAGAAAGTAAGCATTTTAAGCCATGACCACTTAAGCATTCTGTCAGCTTATAGGTGCTGTTTCTGGCTTATTCTTAGCTTTTCACAAAAAGTCTTAGTTATAGAAAATGATAAGCTCCATAAGGTTTATAAGTTTGTGTAAAAAAAATTTTTGAGTTTAAAAAAAGTTTACTGTTAGAGCATATAAAAAACGTAGACGCTTTCGGTTTTCTTTTTTTTTCCATTTTATGTTGTGAGTGGGACTTGAACCCCTCACCTCTAGCTCAAACACAAACACACTTACCACTCGGCCCGGTAGGGCTATCCAACCATAGTTTGCAAAGTTTAATATAAGACCCCTCTTTTAGTCCATTAGCTTATAAGCTCGTTTAAGCTTATTCTGAGCTTATTCATAAGCTCAATTTCGGGTTTCTTATTTTTCTTAGGTTAGTTTTAGAGTCTAGTATTTTTAGTAATTTTTTCAGAATTTTTAAAATTAGTTTAGTATTTTATTTTAATTAAATTCTTTTCAAAAGTTTTAAAAATTCATAAAAAATACAAATAATCATCAAAAAATATTTTTCTTGTTTATGATTTTCTTTTAGTCATATTTTATCGTAGGAAAAATATTAAAGCGGTCCGTAGGGCTTAATTTTGAAAACTTTTGATTTTTAAAGAACGGGTCTCGGGCCCGATTTTTGTTTTGACTCATTTTAACTCAAATTAACTCCGTTTTCGGTCTAGTCTTTTTTATTCTTCATTATTAGTCCCCTAGAGTAGATTAGAAGTAAAAATTTCTTTGTAGGGTTAATTTTTAAGATTTTAGGTTTTTGACCCCTTGTTGGATTTCTGCTGCTCTCTGTTTGTTCAGGTTTAATTTCATACTTTTTAGGTTTTTCTCAATCGTTTTGCTTATTATTGATTGATTTAGCTTTCTAAACTCCAAATCATTAATCTCATCAAACTCCTGTTTTCCGACTGTATCGATTCTCAAGCACAGCCTCGCTGGGGATAAACGACCCGGGGATATTCTATACTACTTCTCGGTTTCATTGATTATTTTTAGATTATACTTATTATATATATTTTATTATATATTATATATATAAGAGGTGTTAGTTTAAAAAGAAACCAATCAATTTTTGGCGCCGCTGCCGGGGAAGCTGTGAAAACGATTATCGTTGCGTTTGATGTAACACCCCAAAAATATGACAAACGCAGCGAATACCACTTGGGGTGCTGCTACTTCATAATCCACAACGCTAGATACAATGAGAACGACTCTAAATGTTTCGTTTGTAAACAATCTCGTTGATTTAATCAAAATCTTGAAATTAATCTACTTTGTCCCATAATTGCATCACTATGAAAAGCTTGAATGTAATAGACTCCATATGCACATCATGAAATCCTTGATCATATCATTTCCCTGGAGAAATACATGCTTAAAAAGTTCACATAAAGTTGGTGAGTTATAGATTAGTTTAAATATGAATGTAATCCACTGTATCATAAAAGTTTCCATCGTGAAATTCCCAAAGATTTTTTTTATTAAGGAATGCATCGATCACATTTTATTTTCACCCAAAGTACCATCTTGTCCCAAAGATTTTTATAAAGATGCATGGACAAATTTTAATGTCACCAAATGTACAAATCTTATCCCAAAGATTTTTTATAAACGATTGATGACAAATTTTATGTCACCAAAAGTGTATGTTATACTTGGCACTCCGCTGCCTATGATTTCCTGGAACTAAATATACAAGTCAGGGACCGCAAGAATTTTTATGTGTGACTATGCAACACATGCAGACATCACAAAACCAGATTACATTTTACACTAAGTCAGACATGAGCTCGACGATCTTTCTTGCAATTAAACTATATATTGGCAATTTATGCACCCGATTAGTGTTAACCCGGAAAACATCATTAATCGACATGCTATAACGTTCGTTCTCGGTGATAGTTATCCACCCGAACGGGGAGGTCGTGTCGCCGAATAGATCTATATTAAATAACATCGCGTACTCACATACTGAATTCCCAACTACTCTAGGCCAATGACAGTTTCTATGATAAAGGGGCTCAACTTGGTTATCGCGCTACTTAGGCAAAAATGCTACTTAGGCAACACGTAATCATAATATAAAATTGATCCACTTGTGTCCATATATAAAACAATGCATGTTTTCACCCCAAAAATATATAAAACATTTATCCAAAACGAGTAAAAGTGAGGCTATGAAACTCATAATATCCTTTAAAAACGATCACATTGTTATAAGATAATCCAGTAAGTAAAGAGTTTGTAGACAAGCATGTATTCCCCCTCGCGGGTTTATAAACATTCAAAAGATTGAAAAGCGAGGTTATGAACTCACATTGATGATGAAGAACGATTGGCAGATAGGCATCTAACATGCACAACATTAACGGAAGGCGAAGCTGCTCGATCAAGTATTTGCGACTAATCTTAACGGCTAAGTCCCACTAGCCTAGGATAATGTATATGGGTTTCCCGATGAATGGTTACATCAACGCGTCACGTTGATAAAAGATTTATATTTAAAGTTATAATAGTTTGGTGGTTGGTTAAATAAATAAATTGAAAAGTGAACGCAATGTATGTAATATTTTCCTTATATATTACATATGAAAAACAAACCCTTATATATCTCATACCGTGAGTTATATAACAAATAAAAACAATCCGAAGATTAATGAAAAGTATATAATATTTTGCAAGTATTATATAATAAGTGGGTGTAAATAATTAACCCAATTAGTTTGACACCAATTCAGTTAATAAAAAGACTTTGAATAAAAGTAGACAAATGTCTTAACGTTATGAATTAAACAACCGATGTTTGTAACAGTTTATAACCATTATAAAATATAAATTAATATTTTATAAATTATATTTCGTGTCTTCGACAGGTCGTGTCTAAAACAGTTCGTCTCATTGTAAAAGTATAGTTTTCGTTCGTTGTCAGGCTATTATACAGTTATATTTTAGTATATCTTTAAAATATAACTTAGTTCCTTGTATCGGTTTCTAAAATAATAGAAGCTTTAGTAAAACGTTTACTAATTATAAAACTTATATAACTTTCGTCATGATTTTCCGTTTATATAACGTTGCCCATATTTATATAATCTAATGTTTTTCCACTTCCAAACAACTCGCGTGTTTCAAATATATACATATATATTTAAACAAGATTAAATAGGAAACAATATAATAAGAATATATTTATTTAACCATTTAACCACCATTTCTTCCGGTTTATAATTTATAAATCTCGGTATATTTTTATGAAACCTTGCGATATATTTATTAACCGATTTATATAAATTCAAAACGCAACATAAAGGTTGTTTCAGCTCACCCAAACACACCTTATACGGTTTTTCTGCTAAACCAAACACCCCTATACGGTTTCTTGCTAAAACCAAACGCGTCCTTAATGAAATTCTGTTGTCCCAAACGCACCCTATTCGTTGAAACTGCCCAAACCAATCACCTCCTTATGTTGAACAGTTAACCCAAACGCACCCTTAAAATTTTCTGTTAACCCAAACACACACCTTAGCAATTTCTGTTATGCCAAAGGCTCCCTAAGTGGTCTTAACCATATAAACAAACGCATCCTAGTGAATATGTTAAACCAAACACACCCTAATGGTTGTAAACAACACTAAACACAGCCCTCGGCTGTTTTAACAAAACCAACATGCACCCTTGTGATGGCGTTGGCTGCCAAACGCACCCGTGGTGCAAATAACCACAACCAACGAACTCTTGTCGTGGTGGTTTTCCACCAAAATGAACACCCCTAGCTGCTTACATGAACCGGACGCACCCTAATCAGAGCTGCCATCAACCGAACGCACCCTTGTGCGGTGAAACACAAACCAACGCACCCCTCGGTGCTATTTAAATCAAACCAAATAAACCCTGAGGCGGCAGCTGCTACCTGAACCAAACCACCCTCGTAGTGGTTTTCACCACATAAACAAACACCCTTCGTGGTGGTTCATAATTAAATCACACGCACCCTTTGGTGGCTGTGATAGTGATGGTGTTGGTATGGTGATAGAGGTGGGGTTGGCAGCGAGGTGACGAGATGTGGAGGGTGATGAGGATGGTGACGGAATTCGGTTGCAGGTTGCGATGATGTAGGTGGTGTTATGATGATGATGATGGCAGTGGTGGTGCGACGGTGGTGGTGGTCGCGGCGTGGAGTGGGGAGGCAGTCGGAGGGGTGAGCGGCGCGTGGAGGCGCGTGACCAAGTGGGTTGGATAGATCGGTTAACAAGGAACTCTTTTGGTGTTGGCCGGAAACTTTGCCGGAAAAGCTTTCCGGCGGACGGCGGAGGTCGAGTGGTGGTCGGCGGTGGCCGGACAAAATGGGGGAGAGAGAGACTAAGTGATGAGTGTATGTGTTAACTTTATCTCAAAATGAGATATTAAAACAAATTTTTGTTTATATATAACTTTTTATAAAATGAAATGACAACCTCTCAATAGATAAGGGTGGGTTTTGTAAATATTACCCCAGGGACTAAAGGTGTAACATTTGAGCATTATTTTGTAAAATTGTGGTTCGGGACTCGTTTGGACGACTTAACGGATGATCCAACGCGCGAAACTTGCGCCATTGTTTTCCAAATCATTTTTCTGATAAAAACGAGTATTTACACGACAAGTTTTCATAAACGTTTTATAAAATTTATTAAAAACGTTTATTATTTATTTGTATATTTACGATAAACTTTATCCGACAATTGAATTTTAACTCTAATAATTTCGTTCTTTAACAAACGTTTTCGACAAGATAATTAATTTATTAAATATTTTTATTTAATAAATTATGATAATTAAATATTTTGGGTCGGTACGCGTTGTGTTTAAAATTTTCAAGGACATTTCAGTCACACATTTTGATAGACAGCGTTCGCGACCCGTTTGCGCGACTTAACGGAGTGTAACAACTCTCGAAACTTGCGCCGATTGTTTTCAATCATTTTTCTGATAAAAAAGAATTTACATGAAAATGGTATCATAAATATTTTATAACATTTAGAATAAAATATCCTGTTATTGCATTTTTGAACCGGATTCGCTTCGTCCAAAATCTAAAAATTTATTTCACCCGAAATATTCGCGTTATCCACAACGCTTTTTATTATAAAAGATGACCAAGAATATTTAATATTTTTATAAATAAATAACATAATAAAAACAAATTTAAATTGTTTTTGTGTGTCCGGGTTGTATATTGTTCGAGATAATGTATTGCGGTGCTGTTTTAAGCCCTTTTCGCACGTTCGCAGGTCTTCTGTGCAAAAGCTGAAAAGTTGTCATGAATATCATTTCACATCAATTGCTTTAGAGTCCGAGTCGTGAAAACGTGATTTAGATGGTCGTTCTTATAAGTCAAGCCAGATCCTAAAAGTCAACGATTGAAATCGTCATTTAAAAATTCGAAAATTCTCGGATGTTACAATCCCGATGGCCTTTGATGTTTGGCCTTGACCCTTGCACATGTCAAGCATTTGCTAACATAGGTGGCGATGTCTGCCTTCATATTGGGCCACCAATATAGCTTTTTCATGTCTTGGTACATCTTTTCTGAACCGGGATGGATAGAGTATTTTGACTTGTGAGATTCGTGCATAATCACGGATCTTAAATCTCCATAGCAAGGTAACCAACTCCTGCCGTGTAAACATAGTGTTCCATCGGCACGTGGTTCCAATCCTTCCTTGGGTATATTCCTTCTGATTATACCGCCTACGTCTTCATTCACGAGATTCTTTGGTTTCTAGGCTTTGATCTGAGCTTCTAATATTCGTTTGGGAAGATCCAAGCCAATTGTCATAACTAAGGCTCGAACCCGTAATGGCTTAATCCGTTCCTTACGGCTCAATGCATCGGCCACTACGTTTGCCTTCCCTGGATGATAACGATTGTCGCAATTGTAATCACTTAACAACTCTAGCCAACGGCGTTGCCTCATGTTAAGCTCCTTTTCATCGAGAATGTGTTGTAGACTTTTATGGTCGGTGAATACTGTGCATCTGGTTCCATATAATAGTTCTCCTTATCTTTAGCAAAACACTACGACCTCAAAGTTCTAAATCATGAGTGGTGTAGTTCTTCTAGTGAACTTTTAGTTGTCAAGAAGCATAGGCAATCACCTTCTCTCTCTGCATCAACACAGCGCCTAAGCGTTTGTGTGAAGCATCACAATAGACCACAAAGTCTTCGCTTCCTTCAGGTAAAGCCAGAATTAGCGCACTGCATAACTTCTGCTTTATTAATTGAAAAGCGTTCTCTTCCTTTTCACCCTAGTCGAACTTGATTCCTTTCTGAGTAAGTTTCGTCATGGATTTAGCAATCTTTGCGAATCCTTCGATGAACCTTCGATAATACCAGCAAGACCTAAAAATTGGCGGATCTCCATTGGTGTCTTTAGGAGACGCCCAATCTTTGATAGATTCTATCTTGGCTGGATCCACATGTATGCCTCTACTATCAATGACATGTTCGAGAAATTGTACCTTCGGAATCCAAAATTCACATTTTGAAAATTTTGCATATAACTTCTCTTTTTTAAGCAATTCCAAAAAGGCCTTGAGGTGTTCTATCATGCCTATTCGTCGTCTTTGAATAAATAAGTATGTCATCAATGAAGACAATTTACGAACTTTATCCAAGTAAGCTTGCATACTCGTCATGAGGAGTCCCATGAAACCGTAGGTGCGTTTGTCAGTCCGAAATGGCATAACTTGGAACTCGTAATGGAGAATACGAGTTTTGAAAAACCCGGTCTTGGGTGTCTTGCTCTCACAGTCTAAGTTTGGTTGATACCTAAGATCTTAGATCTGATCTCGAATAACAACTAGATCCTTGGAGTTTATCAAATAAATCGTCGTTCCTCGGGGAGTAGGATAACGATTCTTTACTGTCAGTTTATTTAGCTCCCGAATAGTCGATGCACATCCAAATAGACCCTCCTTTCTTTTTGACAAATAAGACCGAGGCTCCCCAAGGTGAGGAACTAGGCCTTATGAATCCTTTGTTGGAATGATCTTGTAATTGTTCTGATAATTCTTTCATTTCGGATGAGCCAAATCGATACGGTGCTCGAGCTATGGGTGCGGCTCCTGGAATTAAGTTGATTTGGAATTCCAACTGACGAGCGGAGGAAGACCTGGCAATCCTCGAGAAATACTTTCAGGAAAATCTCAGACGATGGTACGTCCCTTTATTTGTTTTCCTTCTGACATGTACCTCCTCTTTTCTTGGCGGATATCTGCTCCAAAAGACCTTGTCATCCTTTTTGCCATGTACTCAGAAGCTTTTTGAACATAGATAACTGTCAACCGAGATATCTCTTCCCCTTGCTACTTTTTGTTGACCACAAAAAGTCAAGTTTCATTCCCAATAGGGGGGGTGGGGGGGGGGGGGGGGGGGAACTTGAACAAGTTTCTCATCGCACACGATCACGGCGTGACATCTTCTTAACCAGTCCATATCGATAATGACATCAAAACTACCCAGTTCTATGGGCATTAGATATATGTTGAACGGATGGTCTAAGAAATTATAAAGTAGCAGACCTCGTATAATAGATGGTCTATCCCGCCAATTTCCCATTAGCTAATTCGAATATAACAATTTCTAATAAGTTGGGGTGATGTTTAATCAAGGAACTAAATGCATGATCTAAAGCTAACTATCGGTGTAACACCCCAAAATTCCTGGTAAGCAGCGAAATGGTAACAATGGGGGTGCAACGTCAAAGTATAAACAACAATCAAAACTAGAAACACCTTAAATGGACGTTTTAAGATAAGATTTCATTCGATGCCATAGCAAAATATCAGAGTTCATACATTAGGTCCCATATGTTTTAAAAAGTCGAAAACATTTCCACATACATTCTTAATTAAACAAAAGCTTCGAGTAAATACCAAAAGATGACCATAAGTTTTTATATGATAAAGTTGCATACGAATTAAATAAACACAGAATCCATCTTCCATTTATAATCCATCAGGCTCCCATCCAAGTTTTATACCTTAGGACCTGAAATTAAACATGCTAAAAGTCAACACAACGGTTGAGTGAATTCATAGGTTTATCAAGTAAAGAGTGGACCACAAGATTTAAGTGAAAGTAGACTATGAAACAAATTCAGTAGTCCAAAACATGTATTATTGCGCTAAGCTCATGACCCCAAAGCCTTAAACTTCTTGTCTGCCCCAAATAAGGGTAGTTGTCTGCCAAAAACACCTACAGATCTCTAAATGTTTAATGCACCATGATCAACTTGTGACCATAAAGTTCCGTGGGGATTGTTTAGTCCCGATAGAACTATCCACAACACAAGCGCTCCACAAAATAGCAATTGACGTTCATGATAATAGGGACTTAGATTGCACTGTGGAATAACTTAGGCAAATAAATAATCAGGCAATAATCTGGATATCATACAGTTTAAGAACACTTTGTCCGTAGTAAACAAGCCTGTATGCTCACCCCGTAGAGTTAGTAAAACAAGTTAGATAGAAATCGGCTAGTGGAACTCTCCTCGAGTGAATGGTAATCAACAAGTATTCCACAATATAAAAAGCGTCACGTCTTAAGATAGAATTCAACTAATCCAATGATAGGTCATATAAGTACAAAAACTTTGATTATTTTATAGGATCGATAGCTCCATCAATCTAATCATTCGGGCTATCATAATAAGAGGTCATGTATGACTGTATGAGGAGCTAGGACACGTTAAATCGAAATCCAACAACTCGTCGATACCCACCCGAAGAGGCCACATTATCAAACACCCTAGTTAATATAGTACTTTGATTTAACTAATACCACATATCATTCTATATAGCTTACATCACCATCTAATCGATTTAGTGAAATCATATTTATAAGGTTAAAAACGTTTATAGCTATACTTTTATCTAAAAATGGCGTAACTTTCTCCGTTTTAAGTCCGTTTTCCTTTCGTTTTCTTACGTCCACGCCTTCGTATTAAGACGAGTTATCAAAATATAACATTTTTAAAATATTAGTTTTCTGATGAATAGTGATTTTTACTGTTCATAACAGTTATATATTTATTTTATAGATTTAGTTATCGTAAATCTCGAGAAAAGTCTGTAACTTATTCGTTTTAACTCCATTTTAGCGATTCTTTCGAGCACATCTTCGTTTTTAATCAAGTTTTAATCGATTTATTGATGTTATAAAAGTATAAGTTCTGTGGCTGATTAGTAACATTTAGAAAAATAGTGTTTATAAAAGTTTATATTTAACTAAATCTTGAAATCGTCGAATCTTTATTCGTATAAATCGGTTTTTTCCAGTTTCCTTATCATTTGGAATCGTCATGAGGCGTACTAAACTTTTAAAACATGGTAGGTTTTGCAAGGTCGAGACCAAAACATTCCCCTTTATAATACATATACATATCCATTTTTATAACTTGTTTTATATACCATTTTAACCTTATAATTTACCACAATTTTCCAAGACTTATTATATAACTTGTCATACAATATAATGGGAATCCAAGGATCCATATTGTTCCATAGATTCCAAAGTACAAAGTCCTTAACAAGGCCTTAAAAACCATACTCTCCTTAAGTACCTTTAAATTGCAATTTTATACAATACTTTTACACATTAACCAGACAAGTAACAATACTTATATATCCAATTATTACATGTATATAATCATCCACATGAACATAATGTAAAAATGTTCAAAACCAATCACAAGTAGAACTAGTTTCAACATGATTTAAAAGATCATAATGGCGAAATTGCTAAATAGAACATATAAACACATAAAATGATAATTGTAAAGACATAAAGGGTTTTAGATAACCTTAGAGTGATGTAATATGGAAACCAACACAATCCAAACGCTTGTTTAGATTGTAAACCCAAGCTTGCAAGATCTTGAAAACCCTAATTTCCAAGTAAACCCTAATTTTCCTTTTTCTTTGCTTAACTCTTGTAAAGGCTTAACCAAGCCTTAAATCTTTCTTGGTAGGTCTAGATATGATGTAGGAAATGAGTAAGTGTTGTAAATAACATTTTTGTATGGATTAGGATTTGAGGTTTGATGTTGTGCCAGGGGTTTTAAGAGACAAAGGGAGTATATGGTGAAGTTTTTCTTGCAAATGAGAAGGTGTGTGGAAGGTTTACTTACTAGTGCAAGCCTTTTTTTAGTCCTAAGACTAGTCAAGAGAAACACAATGAGAGAATTAAGAGTCTTTGTCAAGACTTGTGAAAGTCTTCAGTTTTAATGACTTGGTTCCCTAAAATAGAAATCATCTCATGAAATTTAGGGAATGAATTGACTAGCTAATATCTTATTTGCAAAATGAAAGTATTACTTGCCTAGTATAAGTTGGTAACTTTAAACATATTGTATAATTTTGTAAAGTGTATGTATTGGTTTATTTATTTCATGGTAATTGGCTCAAGTGATGAATGTAGGTAAAGTTTTATAAAACTTTGAGCATTTGTTATAGGGTATTTGTTGAAGTGTAGATGAGAATTGGTGGTTCCGCGAACGCCTAAATGTATTTAATTGCGAAACGTAAACGCTTTACGTAACTGATAAAATAAAATACAAAAAGTTAATAACTACTTTAAAAAAATGCTTATTTGATGTAAACTTTAATTTGTTTGGTGCCCGATTACGTTAAATGATAATTTTTCGCTTACGCGATTTAACTATATGATAAGAATTAAAAGTAAACGCGTACGAGACTAAAAATAAATGGTGAAATAAATGACGCCGTAAAATGACCTGAAAATACGAAATGTTACAGTCTCCTCCCGTTAGAAGAGCCTTCTCCTCCCGTTAGAAGAGCCTTCTCCTCAAGGCTCAAGTTGCGACACTTGACGAAGATACGGGTTTAGAGAAAAGATGCGGATATTTCTTCCGGAACTGATCTTCACGTTCCCAGGTATACTCAGCTCCTTACCGAGAGTTCCAACAAACTTTGACTAATGGAATTCTTCTTCGCTTTAGCTTTTTCACATCCCGTTCCACTATCTGAATAGGCTCTTCGACAAAACGCAGATTTTCATCAATCTCGATCTCTTCCAAAGGTACTTGCACATCTGACTCAGCCAAGTACTTCTTAAGGTTCAACATATGAAACGTGTCGTGGTTACAACTCAGCTCCTGGGGTAACTTCAGTCGATAAGCTACCGGTCCAACACACTCTACTATTTCAAACGGTCCCACATATCGTGGTGCCAGCTTTCCTTTCTTACCAAATCGTACCACTCCTTTCCATGGAGATACCTTTAGTAACACTTGGTCTCCAACTTTGAATTCAAGAGGCTTACGCTGAAGAATACTAGTAATCTTAAGATCAACCAAGAACAAGAGTGAGATGTGGGTTGTGATGTTAGAGAGAAATAGGATGGAAAATGGATGAATGTATTAATGAAGTGTAAATGGAAAAATGGAACAACCAACCCTCTCCAAGACTAGGAGAGGGTGTATAAATAGCCTAACATTGGCCGGCCATGGGCCTAGTTGGGTCACCCATGGGCCTTGGGCCGGACTAGATTACTAATCTAATCATTATACTAACTACGAGCTAAGACCTGTTACAACTTGGAAGTGACCGACACTTTTCGTGTTTCCAACAATCTCCCCCTAAGGGAGGTCACTCCAATTTACAAACTTTAAACCTAGCATACTATGCTTTATCCTTAGTCTTTAGCTCGTACTCTTGACTTTCTCTTGTGAATATGTTGTAGTGATCATTGACTTCTTGGATTGAGCTTGTTCCTTGAACTTGTATTTGACATTGTGATCTTGAGCATCTTGAGATCATCAACCAAGCACAATCTCTACGCCATCTTGTAACTTTGCCATCTTGTGGACTTGCGACTTCTGGACCGACATGCTCATACCATTCTTGAAAAGCTTTAATGTTGCATCTTTCTTGAAATTCTTTAACTTTAACACTTTGACACTTCTAGAAAGATGTGTGGTATCAGAGTAGCGGAAGTCTTGAAACATGTACTTGAGCTTTCATGATGACTTTATGTTTGTCGGTCGGGTATGAGCATGTGGTTATGGATCTTGTGAGCCAGCTGGAATCAGGAACCTCCACCACCATTTTACATAGCCTGCATAAAACAGTTAGCAATAAAGCAGGGGGACGAATATGGCTTTGTCATTCGCCCAGGTTTGGTTGGAGAAACCTTCGAATCCGTGAGGATCGACCTGTAATCAGATAGATTCAATTTAAGAAGAATCTTCTTGACATGATTTCCAGCTGAAGTATTGAATCTTTCTAACACATAAGTATTAGATTCATCGTACTCAGCAAAAGACGTTAGCATTTTATGCCACACAATTTTTACCTCGCCAAAACTACGACCAATCGAATTATCAAATCATCATAGTCA
>BQNB010090849.1:0-27037 GCA_026074375.1 Tanacetum coccineum | reverse complement strand
CATGTCTTGAAAATCTTTCTTCATAGACTCCTTTTTGGCAAAGTTTTTGAATCAGCTTTCCCCTAAACCAACATCCCTATCTTGAGCAGATTCTGAAACTTTGATGTAGCTTTAACCATCTTCTATATGTCATTGACGTGTACAACAGAATTTTAAAGAAGAAAAGCCACACCAAGTACTACTACTTCTTGTCATTGGATCTTGGTGAGTATTCGTTCGGGGGTACATGCGAGAAATCAGCATTAATTCTTCTCACGTATGCAGTAAACTTCACAAACCATACTAAGTAAAGTAGTATACACTACTTCCCCATAGAAGTTGACATGGTAACCAAAGTATACATTTTCCCCCCATGATGGTTTTGAACTCTCAAAAGCATCATTGTTGTGTACACACATATACACGAGAAGTTCGTGTCTTAAGCACAAATCTTGAGATCCAAATGAGTCATTACCCTCTTGACTTCACAAACCGTTGTAGGAGATGAAGCCAGAATGAAGAAAACTTGGTATAATCAAGATCTTGTATATGAATGTCGTTGAAGAACTTTGAAAATTTTGCTTAGACTGTGAAGTACCATTGTCTTAGAATAACACACTAATATCCCGTGAGAATTGCTGATTACATCTCAACCTTTAAACTCTTTGGCTAACTTATCAACCTCGCATTTTATCAGCTATTGCTGTGACCACATGTTGAAGTAAATTCGATATACCAAAATTGAAAATGAAGTAAATTCCCCTAAATTAGTTACTTAAGCTTGCACTGTTGTTGATTGAAGAACGGTGCAAGATTAAATCTATAAGTACTCTATAGCCAAGTCCTAAAAGTATAAGAAGTACATCACCTCTTAAAATTATCCACATCGACATCTGCGTGTGACACTGAGTACTATAGCGTAACTCCTTTAAGTGATAGTTATCCAGTTCTTCAACCAACTACCCATTGACTGCTGGAAACTAGATACTCTAAGTCTCAATCATAACTGTATACGTTTAAGCAAGTCATCAATCGATCAAGGGGGTTTAAAGGAAATAGGTATAAAATAGAAGGAAGTCTCGATGAAGAAATAAGTAGACGCCTTCGTGAAACCCACTTTAATCTCAAATAAGAGATACCAAATCAACTTCGTGATCACTTGTTATCGTAATCTGAATCTTTAGCCGTTTGTCGTTTTATTGAATCTTATTCTGATCGTTTTAGTGTTATGTATCGTGTTTGTTGTGTTGTTGTTCGTGAATGTTGTTGGACTTGGACAAATGTGGCTTTTGAATGTCGTTAAAAAATCAACATTGTCTAGTTAACTTGTCATGATAGCGTTTTAGTACCCATCTTACTCCATTAACCGGACTCACTATCAAAGTTAACAGCCTAATTATCATTGTACCAGCCAAACAAGTGACAATACTCGGCCCAATCAATAATTTGCTATAATTGGCCCATTTTGTTTGTTTAATATCACCAGCCCAACAATTGTGAGTAAGACTCGGTCCACCAGCATCTTATTAACACACTCGGCCCACTTGTTTTTGATAACCAGCCCATCTACAATCAAACTTGGGGATATAAGGCGCAAAATCCCTAAAAATTAGGTCATTTGTAAACCTAATTTCTAACACAAACCATTCGCCCCCACTTAACCTTTCATCTATCAGCCACATTATCCTTCCATATCTCTCTAACCCGTCTTCTTTCATACCCCAAGAACAACCATATATTCATTCTTACTAAGATGCTCGACCACACGAACTCATCAATCCTTACATCTCAGCCAATTGAACACCACAGACATGACTTCTTCAAAATGAATCTCAACCCAAGAACCAGTTATAATTGTTGCTTAAGTTAATTGTGCACCAAAGATGAACAATGATGGCTACAAGATCCTTTTGTGGGTCTCGGGTAGGTGTGTATTTCATTTTTGTGAGTCAATCGAAATCAAGAAAAGAATATAACAAAGTTGTTATAGTTCTTTCTTTGAATTCGTACATCAAGGACAAATCTGTAACAACCGTGACTTGAGCAGGTTAGTCAAACCGTTAGAGTTGACTAAAGTATTTATATGTGTTATAATTGTGTGCTTATGTGATCTTATATGAGTATTTAATATGAATCTATGATGCATGTTCATCTATTAGTGATTGAGTTATAGTTTTGGTAGCTATGTCATTTCATTCACATTTTGTGACATTGGAAATGATAGCATAATTTTATGCGTTATCGTGTTACTTGGTGAATAATTGTGGTATGAGCGTTAAGAGAATATATGGTGGATTTGAAAGATTGAATTAAGTCTAGTATTTAGGTTAATTAAGCGTATGTATTTCTAATTTAGGAAAGTAATTTATGAAATGAAATTTTTAAATAGTAAGTTTAAAACTAGTTTTACTTAAAAGGTTTACTAAATTAATAAGGTTTAATAATTAATAAAGGGTTTTTATAAAAAATAACAAAATAAGGGTAAATATATATTTAATAATAATTAATAAAAAAATTTAAAGGGGTGTTTTGTTCGGCCGGTTATAAGAAAATTAAAAAAAGGAAACCTAATTTGATTACAATTAGGAAACTAGGTATTATAAATACAAAATCAAGAAAACTCTAAATCACTTTTGCTCTCCTTCCCTCTCTCTTGGCCGGTTGAAACCCCAAAGAAGAATTTTTTTTATCAAGAGCCAAGGTGGTGATTCAAGTTTAATCGGGTGAAAGGTTTAAGTATGATTTTAATTAAGTTCTTGTTTAAATATTTATAAACATGTAACTTTAATTGATGGATAAATTAGGGTTTATAATTTTCTGTAAATTAATGATATAAAGTTATATGGGTGTGTTCGGGAATAGATTTAGAGCATGTTGGTGTAAACGGTTTAGATTAGAACGCGTTAATTTGAAAGTTAGGGTTTGACAGAATTTTAGGTCATGTTGATTGAATGACATCTCATTTATAAAAACGAGTTATGCTATGAATCTTATGCCTAAACTTAAGTTCAGAGAGTCTAGTTTTCAAAAAGTCCAGCCCCGAAAGGTTTTGAGTCGGGAAGTTAGTCAAATAATTTTTACAAGAAAAGTTGTCAAAACAGTAAATTCGGGTCAGATTTGGGTCTGATTTCGGGGAGTAAAACCCCTACTTAGAAGTTGAGTCATGGCTTGAAAAAAAATCAGAGATCATATTTTATGTGTCTATTAACTCTAGCTCAAAGCACAAGTCCTAAAACATTGTCTTTAGAAAAATCAAACTTTTTGGTGTGCGTTTAGATCCGAATTTAAGTAGTTTGTGATGTTGAATTTTTATAAAATAGGTAGACTAAATATTATTTTTTCTAAAAAATCACAGTAGTTCATAACCCATTAGGAAGGTAAGGAATGAAGTAGGGAAAAACAATTTGATGATTTAGTATTTTATGTGTAGTCATGAAGTGACAATAAAATTCTGCCGAAAAGCTGGAAAACTTGGATAAATGAATTAAGGGTATTAGGGTATAAGTGAGATATGAGAAGTGTGGTAAAGGGTTTATAATCATAATATGAACATAGAAGTCCATCAATTGATTGTTACATCGTCTTGGGCATTTAGCCTAATCGCGTGTAACACGTGTTTTATTTATGTTTAGTTGATTTCAAGGAATTTGTGATGTAGTTGTGCATCAGGTGAGTTTCATAGTCCCATTTTTCTATTTTTTTAAATTGGGATGGAAATTATGCAAATGTTTTGAAATGTTTTATTGCTATGATTATGTGTTTTAAATACGTATGGACATTACATGACTATTATATGACTATGTGACACATGTTGAAATTGATTGGGATCAGATGAGTACACCTACTCAGTATTATTTGTGGTATTGATTTGGGATCGGATGAGTACGCCTACTCAGTGTTAGTTATGGTACCATGGGATCGAATGGGTACGCCTACACAATGTGTGAATATATTTGTGTGGTACATTCTGGGTGAGCTTGGTTGCTTATAGTGCCAGCTATTCTAAGCCCGAATGTGTAATTAATTGAGTTAATGTATTGATATGATTTTGTTGCATGCTAGCATAGGTTCATGATAGTTCATTATTGTCCTACCTTATTTTGTTAATCACAGTGAAAATGATTTTAGTTGTGTGTCTAAAACCTATGACTCTCACCAACATTATTGTTGTCGTTTTAAGCATCATTTTTAGGTGAGCATTTTGTGGAAAATGAAGTTAGGAAGCTTGGCTAGTGAGACTGTAGGCTTGCATGCGGAGTTTATCTCCTAGTTTTCTTAGCGTACCCTATTTGGATTGATACTTTGAATGTTTTAGGTTTTGGGATATTTTATTTATGTATTTATATTGGCGTAACTCTTTTACTCAATACAAGACCCCTTTTTCTTGTGTTTGGTATTGTCATGACACTTTGTGCCCATTTTTGTTTTGTTTAATGCATTTTAGTCTCTCTATTGTTGACACCATTGTGTTGTGATGATATCCATGACGTTACGCCTCGTGTTTCCGCCTTGGCGGGGTGTGACAGATTGGTATCAGAGCCCATGGTTATAGAGAAGTAGGTGGTTAAACCTATACTATAACCTAGGAGTCTTTCATATTGCTGCATTATAGGGTTTAAGTGTTTAATTATGTAAGTATCATATTTTCTCGCTTATCTGAAAGTTTTAATTGTTCTATTCTTGTCTACTACTATCTAATATAATATATACTACTTCCTTATTATTTTAGTCATGTCTCCCCCTACCCGTAAGAAATTTCGTTGGGGAATCGTTATCCCAACTGGACGTAAGCGCTATACGGATCCAGCGACAGGACTTAGAATGAAACGGACGAACCGCAAATGCCGAATACCCATTGATCTGTATTCATTCCGAGTTGAGGAAAAGTTGATTATAAAAAAATTTGAAGGAAAATAGATCATAAAGAAGGAAATGAGAATGATTTTAAAGGATGGCACAATCTCTGTATTCCCTGGATACACATCATTTGAGGAAGAAGATGGTCAATGTATTTTTATTATTGTTGTGTCATGAGCAATTACAAATGGGGCTGTTAATTTTTTCGCTGATTTGGTATGTTTTCAGTGTATAATGGTTTTTCGGATAATGATTGTCAGGTTATATTCTACATGTATAATGGTGTGTAGTATTATTTATTGTTTGAGTAATTGTTTTATAGTCACTCTGTCTGATGATGTTAAACTATGATATCAGTCATATACTTAGCATTGATGTGGAATATGTTTTTCTTTTTAGTATGTCACAAACTATCTAAAACAAAATGCATATAATAATAAACCATAAACAGAAACCTTAAATATAATAGTCTTAAACATTTTTTTACATAATACACATACGTAACACACAAAATAAAATGTCTTAGATATCTTGAACAAGCTGCCAAGCTATAACTAAACCAACATAAGATAAAGGCCAAAAGGTTTAGCAAGCCACTAACATATTCAATCCGACCAAAAGAAACCATACATCATAATACATAATACTTTAATACTTAAGATTTTTAATATTTTGTGAAAAGCTCAACAAAAATGAACAACACAAAACAACTATAAAAAACAATAACACGACAACTATCAATACGTGAATGTTCCTTTCAATAATACCTTAAAGCTCCCCGCCCAACGGGCGGGCCTTGAAGCTAGTAAAACTATATGGGTGTGTTCGGGAATAGATTTGGCGCATGTTGGTGTAAACGGTTTAGATTAGAACGCGTTAATTTAAAAGTTAGGGTTTGACAAAATTTTAGGTCATGTTGATTGAATGATATCTCATTGATAAAAACGAGTTTTGGTATGAATCTTGTGCCTAAATCGAAGTTCAGAGAGTCTAGTTTTCAAAATTCTAGCCCCAAAAGGTTTTGAGGTCGGGAAGTTAGTCAAATAATTTTTACAAGAAAAGTTGTCAAAACAGTAAATTTGGGTCAGATCTGGGTCTGATTTCGGGGAGTAAAACCCCTACTTAAAAGTTGATTTAATGCTTGGGAAAAATCAGAGGGTCAATTTGTATGTTCTATAATTCCATCCTCAAAGCACAAGTCCTAAATCATTGTCTAAGTATTTTTAGAAAAATCAAATCTTATTGTGAAGCGTTACAGATCCAATTTTGAGTACTTTGTGTTGTTGAATTTTTATAAAATAGTTAGGCTCAATATTATTTTTTTTCTAAAAAAATCATAGTAGTTCATTACCCATTGGGAAGGTAGGGAATGCAAGAGGGAAAATCAATTTGTTGATTTAGTATTTTATTTGTGGTCCATAAAAAAGACTACAAAATACCTGCCCGAAACCTGTAAAACTCAAATAAGGGGGATTTAAGAGTATTATGTTAAAAGAGCAAGGTATTGATAAAGTAGGTAAAGGGTTTATTAATCATGAATAAGAACCTAGAAGTACAATCAATTTATAGTATACATCCTCTTGGGGCATTTAGCCTAATTTGCTTGGTAACATTGTTTTAATTGTATTAGTTTGATTTTCAAGAAATAGTGACGTAAGCCGTGCATCAGGTGAGTTTTCATAGTCTTATTTTTTTTCTGCTTTTACATTAGAATGGCAATGAATGCAAATGATTGAAATGTTTCATGTTGTGATTATGTGTTTTAAAATTGCGTATGTGATGCGCGATATGGGGTCAGTTTTATAAATTTATAACTCGGAAATAACCAAATCTTAAGCAACATCATACAGCAGTGAACTCGTCTGTTGTAGGCAAGAGATCGTTTTGGTAAGAACGTGGATCGTGCGTGACGGAATTAGTGATTCAATTCGATAAAGATTTCCATTATAATAGTCCAAAGATTCAAACACACGAATGATGGTGTAATGAAATACGATAAATCAAATAGAGTGTACAATAGTTTGGATTCAATTGGGAAGTCTGATTCGATATGATTTTGGCAGCAAACGACTATCAATTTGATTATAAGAATTAGAGGGTATCCTTTTAAAACTGTTTAGCCTTCGTCAAGACTCGAAGTGACAAAAAACAAGCGTTAAGTGAAATTAATCAATTCAAGGACAAAACAACCTCTATGAGTTTTGATTCGCTGATTCGTTCATAATCCATAGAACATCGATCAATTATGTCTTATAATACCCAACCACCTTAAAGAAATGGTCAATACAAAAGTAGCCGACGTCATACAACAAGGATTGCGACAATTACTTTAGATAAACAATACCACCTTTGTCTTATGATATTCTCAACAAACAATCCTGTTAATAAAACTATGAATATGAATAACATAATACAAATGGATCTAAGACTTGCTTGAAATTGAATTAAACAAGTCCACACAATCCATAATCCGAAATCATCTAAACCACAAACCATCTCTAATCACCTAACAAAGCACAAAAAAGGGACCTTAAGCCACTCAATGTAATAAAGACCAAAATCAAGAAATTAATGCATTCATAAACATAATAAGAGTCTTACAAAAGTATTGCAAAGGATAATGAAATGCAAACTAGGAAAATGACAAACTTGTAACTTAGATGGATCCTTCCTCGTTCTTGACTTTCTTGGAGCTTTTCCTGGACTTTTATGGCTTTGGAGAGTAGTGGTGGCTATAGGAATTAGGGTTTTTGGTTTAGAGAAGAGTGGAGTATGTGTTAAAATGAGGCATAGAGGTCATCTATTTATACTACTGATTTATGGCGGTTCTAGGGGCTAAAGGGGTGTCCAAAGTCGGTTTAGAGGTTCTAGATCCTTCATGATTACTCAGGTTTCTTCAAGAGTGAAATAGAAAATGTGGGCACCAAGAGCCGGGCGGCACGGCCCTCTGCCGGGCGGCAGGATCTCCAGCCGGGCAGCTGGGAGGTCGTCCGTGGAATCTTTTTATTGGACTTTGTGTTTAAGGTCCTTGCTTGAGTTGTGCTTGGCCGTGGGCCTTCGTTCTTCATCATATCTTCATTACAACTTGATCTCAGGTCTTGGAAGCTTGAATAATCAGATTTTTTCTACTCGAGATGCTTCCGCACTTGATCTTGATACGGGATTCTTCGTACTTGAGATAAACTTCGCTTATTCCTTTCTTCTTCTCTTGTTTAGAAAGCGTGTTTCGACATAATCGAGTAATAAAACCATAGGTAACTGACCAAATAACCAATACAAGAGTACGAATAACGCTCCCAAAACATACTCAATTTGAGCGTTATCAGAGACACATAAATTTGATGTTACCATTTAGACAGTAAAAGAGAATGATAATACACATGAGACGAAGATACCTTGATGAATTGAGAGACAAATGGTACGTAATCATAGGAATATTAATCGACTGTTAGAGTTTCCTTCAATAAAATGGATGATGGGCTAAAATTAAGTGAAATTTGATACACCTTCTGTATTTAACAGATTTTGAATGTCAGAATGTGTACAACTGGCTTTTACACGTTGCATTTGTGACGTGGGAATGTGTCCAGGTGGATTAGATGACATAGCAAGTTTCAAAAAAAGCTTCTTTTATTATATATATAGATATAGATATTTTTTACATTAAAAGGTCCATGTGTTACATCGGCAGTTTAAAATGTATATGCATGTATGATGCAAATACATTTATCATTTATACTTTCTTTAAGCATTTTATCTATACATTCAACCATTTGAAGGGGGCTTTTTAATTGATCAACTGGAGCTTTTTGGTCATGACATCAACAAAACATCCATAATTTGGTAGTTCCAATGACTTCAAATTATCCACTATTCCTAGTTATGTCATTACTCAATATTGAATACGTATATTTAAATAAAGGCCGGTGGGTCGAGCCAATTACTGGATAGGAATCAGCCATCCTGGCTCCATGGACGGTGCCAGCATAAATTCTCTATACATTGGCCCCTTGATAGCCACATATTATATCAAGTTATCAACCCCACTTATATATTATTTTCATAATATAAAATCCGAATCATGCACTATATAAACCTTTACTGAAGCATCAACTAATCACAACTTAGGCAAAGTCAACCATCACATTTCTTTTGACTTTTAGTGCCTCTTTCTCTTAGAAAAAATAAGTTCTTAAAAATGGTTAAGTTGGCATTTGGTAGCATTGGTGACTCTTTCAGTGGTGCTTCAGTTAAGTCTTACTTGGCTGAGTTCATTGCCACACTTCTTTTTGTGTTTGCTGGTGTCGGGTCGGCTATTGCTTATGGTAAGTTCAGTTTTCTTATTAGAGAAATTGTTTTGAATTCACCATTGAGTTTTGAATTCACAATATAGTAAACAGTTAAACTGACCCAAGAAACCTGTAGAAACTAGTCTTAGCTAGTAGTTTTGACACGAGTTTGGCGTATTTGTATACCCACTCGGTTCTAGTCTTAGTTTTTCAAAATTGTGCTTGGGGCATTCTAATACCCGCACAAATGTTTAAGATAAATTCAGCTGCTTTACAACATGGGAAATAGGAAAACACATGTTCCAGTTTTAACAACCAGGGCTAGTATTTATTCATATACTTTAAAAGCGTCAGTTTGTCTAAGTCTGTAACAATATAAATTAACAACAAACAAAATATACAAGTGCTAATAATCTAAAGACAAGGTATGTAACAACCTTCTGTGTGAATATAATGTCTAACTTTTACAAATTTGCAGGCAAGCTCACATCCGATGCAGCACTAGACCCAGCTGGGCTAGTCGCAATAGCAA
Organism: Tanacetum coccineum; assembly: GCA_026074375.1. NCBI lineage: Eukaryota > Viridiplantae > Streptophyta > Magnoliopsida > Asterales > Asteraceae > Tanacetum > Tanacetum coccineum. Next base: position 17,380 of record BQNB010090849.1, on the reverse strand, counting down.
TAGCCCATGCACTTGCACTTTTTGTTGGTGTGTCCATGGCAGCCAACATCTCTGGCGGACATTTGAACCCTGCTGTCACCTTCGGTTTGGCTGTTGGTGGTAACATCACCATCATTACCGGTCTATTTTACTGGATTGCACAATTGCTTGGCTCAACTGCTGCATGCTTCCTCCTACAATTTGTTACCGGTGGCTTGGTCAGTTGTCTAAACTTTTCATTTGTAAAAGACGCATAAAATGGTTAAATTTTTTATAAGAGCCTATTTTTTTATAACATGGGTTCTAAATACGAGCATTTGGTTCAAAATCTTGACTGCCTACTTACATATTTGGTACTCGACAGGCTGTCCCAACACACGGAGTTGCAGATGGCATGAGTGGTCTTCAAGGAGTTGTGTTTGAGATCATCATAACTTTTGCTCTAGTTTACACCGTATATGCAACCGCAGCTGACCCTAAGAAGGGATCTCTTGGAACCATTGCACCAATTGCCATTGGATTCATTGTTGGAGCCAACATTTTGGCCGCTGGACCATTCAGTGGTGGATCAATGAACCCAGCTAGATCATTTGGACCTGCTGTGGTTAGTGGAGACTTCTCACAAAACTGGATTTACTGGGTTGGTCCATTGATCGGTGGTGGCTTAGCTGGTTTAATCTATGGTGATGTTTTCATTGGATCATACGAGGAACTTCCAGCCGCTGGAGACTATGCTTAAGAACCTCTTTTTTGTTTCACTTTGTTTTCGGTCTTTGTTTCATGACTTATAAACCCTTGTAAGATTGAATGTTTATTCTGTATTCTTAATTTCCTCCTTTATAAACTGTAATTTGGAAATGTGAATCAATAGAAGTGTTCAAATGATCAACTAGTAGCATTCTACCCTTTTTTTTTTCATCATCGCACTGACTCGTATTAAGTTCATAACTTATTAATGATTGCAATTATATATCTTAAAGCTAGCAAAATATAAGTCATCACATAAATCTAGTTTTACTATTCAATTATTTACTTGATGGTGATTCTTAACTAGTTTAATGCGTATGTACAGAACTGTAAAATTGTCCGTTTTGTTCTAGCCTATCCAATCTATTTTTGTGATGTTTTTTAGGTAAATAAGGATAGGCATATATAAGTAGAAGTAGTGTTAATAGGTTGTGGTTAGCTTGAAACAGGGAATCTTAAACTTATTTCCTATGTTCTACTACTCATTCGAGCTGTACGCATCTTTTGTTCCCACTTTTAGTCTTGAGTTTCTCTTTGTTTGCCTAAATCATTGAAGAGTTCATGAAACAAATTACTTGGAACACGTTATGGGAGGACATTTGATTGAGATGTGTTGAAGTGAATTACTTGAAATGCATTTAGGGAGAACACACAAACACTGGATTATCATGTCCAACATTGTTGTTCGCCGCCCCGGTTGACTTGGTTACAAATTTTTACGTGAAACTGGTTTGTTGGTTGAAATTTGTTTATGTTCAGGTTTGGGTTGCCTCATCCTGGTGAGTTGGCAGCTTTTTCAATTGATTCAAATTTGATTGTCACCTTATCCCTTATTTATATCACGTTTTCACAATCACTAGTCACTACACACAAATAATTTCTATATATCGTGGTGCACTCTTTAGTGTTAGACACTCTTTGCTATGTGAAGACATCGTCTTACTCAAAGAAGCTTCTTCCCACTTTTGTCAAATCTAATGAATGAAACTAATTCCTGTATATGCTCAATTATGATTGAATTCAAATAATTTTCATTCGTAAACTAAGAATGATTTATGGTCTTTTACATATATGTGGGTTGCTCTATGCAAAGCCTGATATCTCAATCAATTCTTCACATATGTATTTCATCAATGCACTAAAAAAAAGATTAGCGTTATAGTTCTTGCAGCGATCGATATATTAGTCATTTTATTGTTTTGGGTGTTATAGGATTAATCGAGATCGTCTTATCTAGAAAAGAAAGGTCATGATTCACCGGTCCTTGATTGGCATTGTGGAACCATCAAGGTATGGTTGTTCTGTTAAGATCTTAATAGTTTGATATAGCTTTTCAAAACTGGACTGGACTTTCCGTTTCTGTTAAACCAGAAACAATAAGTTATCTATTATATGTATCCTCCGATTTGTTATGTATCTACAAATGGCTGTAAACCGAGCTGATCAATGAGTTAAGTCTCATGTGCTGTTAATCATTAATCATTATTTTTAGTATTGATTCATATTATTCTCATATATATTAGGACTTTAGGAGTCCAAATTATTAGTTAACTAATCACTCAGATCATAATTTCATGAGATCCAATAATTATCAGAGTATATTTTGTACATTAAGATTGGGTGTGTGTAATGGTGGTGCACCACTTTCACATTATCGCCACATCATCTCTACCCATCGTGTTCTACCACATTTCCCCCTAGTGTTTAGCACATTTCTTACCATTTACCTATATCATGCTTAAACACACAAATACCACACAAAACAAAAAAAAAAGTTTTGATTCAGTCGGTACTGCCACCGATTTCCTTCTTTTTTGCTTCATCACGCGCGAACCTCGACTCACCATAATAGTGCTCCACGTATGAAATGGGAAAAGGATGGGAGACCAACTGCACGCAAGTGCCCTTGTTGCACCTATCCTAATTCTATTACGCACTTATGATGCAATTTTTCTTTATTTGTTATTCTTGGGTAATTGTGGTCTCTTTGTTACCTATAAATCGACAAACTCACTGTCAAACAGACGTAAATCATGTAAAATTCTCCTTTCTCGGTTGGAAAGAGAATTTTAACTTGTAACCTCGCATATATACTTGGGTGACGATAGTCACAAATCCGGCTCTTTGCCAACTCAGACATCCGGTGGTTAAGATTATTGATACTTGTTCAAACATGTATCTATTCGTTCAACATTTTTTTAAGCAAAAGAAGGCGTTTTAGTTGATCAATTGGAACTTTTTGGTCGTGACATCAACAAAACATCCATCATTTGGTAGTTCTAATGACTTTAAATTATCTAATATTCGCAATTATAATGTCTTCATCACTCATATATTCAACTAAAGGCCGGTGGGTCGAGCCAATTCTCTATACATGCATGGGTCCCTTAATAGTGACATAATATATGCAATAACCCTACTTTTAGAAAAGTGTAGTTATAAAATTTAGAATTGTTGGATAAAATCTCCAACAAACAGAGCGGAAATGAAAAAAGGGTTAAGTCTAAGGATATAAGGATATGTAACGTACTTACGAAAAATTCCAGTGTTAAGTATCGAACTTTAAAAATTATCATTATTACACATGAAACTTGTTATGACTTGCAAAAATAGGCAATATGACCGTTTTGAGTGCCACATCAGCATTACGGGCCCACTATAGAATTGTTCTAGCAACAACTGTGTTCATAACGTTTTATTCACAGATCAAATTTAAAACCTAAACAAGATCATTACAACTAGTTTTAATCTCCGGTATCCTTCCGATCATAACCATCAACTCATCAATCAACTTTCTCCAGCGAAGATTCCGTCAAACCGTTAACCGCTCTACCAAAAACATCCTTCGCCTTATTCATCTTATCAACCTGTACAACCTGACAGTTAAAATTCATCAGCAACTTAACACCAAAATTAACCAACATACGTTTCTCCGTCAAATTCTGAAGAGATGACATCATCAAATTACACAGATCCAAAACCTTCAAACTATACTCCATATACAAACCTAACATCTCATCATCAGTTTCCTTGACATTCGAGATCTGAGATTCACATTTTGTATGAACAGATGTTAGAAACGATATCAGGCTTGATAGGTAACTCAAAGTGATGGAAGATGGTGATGACGTGGCAGGTGGTTTTGAGATGATGAGATTTTTTTGGTCGAGTTGGTAGGATTTGATGAGATGCGATGAAGAAGATGATTTTTTGGTTGTGGATTTAAAGTGTGAAGATGAGAAGAGATGATATTTCACTTGGTAAAAACTGTAGTTACCCTAAAGAAGATGATATTTGAAGATTTTGGAATAAAAAATAATAATTTATTTATTTAAAAAGGTGACGTGTTAGTTTCAACAGGTCACCCATTGCAAAAGAGACCGTCATTGCTTATATTAAATTAAATTTGAAAGATTCATGTGTAATAATGGTATTTTTCAAAGTAGGGTGCCTAACATTGGAATTTTTCATAAGTACGATTCCTATCCTCATATTTAACCCATAAAGAAAATCCAACAAGAAAAAACAACACATCTAGATCAAAAGATAATCGAAAAAAGAGCAACAGCGTGCACACGATATATACCATCGAACCCCTTTGGAATAATTAATAAATTAGCATCCCCCTCGGCTCTATTTATAGAGATGAAGGGGTATTATCCTTATGAAATTAGGATCCAAGCATATCTAGTTCAAGCCAAACTCTAAGTCTATTTAACAAGATACAATTAAAATATTATAAGACTAATTACACTTTAGCCTACTAACATTGCTACTATATCACAGCAATTTTTTATCAATACTCGGCTAACTCAACATTGTATACAGCCTGCAAATCAGGTCCAAAATTTTTAAGTGGTCATAAACATCAGCAAAAGGTTTTGGCTGGAACTTAAAGCAGTCACAAACTAAATCAGGTAAAACATTTCACACAGAAACTTACTTTTGTACTGATCAACAAAGAAACAAGATGACCCTTTCCCACACCATGAAAAAAAAAACAAACAATAACTTACCTCGAAAATGATCATCCAAGCACAAACAGATTTTTGAAATTGTTGTTATTCACAAAAAAACAAAAGAACTGAATTCGTAATCCTCTAAAGAAACATAAAACTACTTATAAGGTAAAAAATCAAGCATAACCATCCAACCGCTACCACACGATTAACCAGCACCCATTCATCCCTCGAAAACCGAGCAGAACCTTATATACATACAATAAGTATTCTCATTACTCTAAATTCTGATGTCAAAAAGCAAGTGATGGCAACCTCAATCGACGAGGAAAACAAGAAGGACCTAAGCACATCAGTCAGGCTCGAAAAAAGTCAACTATAATCAAAATCAAGATCAACACAAGAACACTAGGAATTACACACAACCAACCACCCCTTGTGCTATTTTATTAATCAAAGTATTACAAGAAGACTACTCCTCAAACGAGTTATAGTCAAACGATTACAAAGACAATGATTGTTCCCCACTAGTTGGATTCCAATATTATTCACTTACAAATATCTCTCAACACACAATAAGAACATAAAGATTGAATAAAGAGATTGATCTTTAATAGATCAAAATACGTGACTAAATGATTGGGAGAAGAGAGAGAGAGATAACAGATGAAGAATGAAATATTAGGGCATCCAAACCCTAACTCTTAAGGGAGAATATATAGGGAGAGGAGAAACATAGAGGCCCTTCATCTTTGGAGCTTGACATAATTAGTCCCTGATCTTCAGACTGCTAATTTAACATCCTCCCTCAGGCTGAAGAGCATGATCCTGAGGATGAGTCTTTTTCTTTCTTCCTTTGAGCATGTCTTTTCCTCCCTGAGTTTTTTCCAACTAAGTCACCTGCAAAAACATCAACCATTCCAAGACTTCTGCAACACAAATTGTGTTGCACCATACCAAGACATTTGGTAAAGATATCAGCAGTTTGCATGTCAGAGTTGATTTTAACAGTTTTTATAACACCACTGAGAACTTTCTCTCTTACAAAATGAACATCCAGCTCAAAGTGCTTGGTCCTTTCATGGAAGACAGGATTAGCAGCAATTTGAATAGCAGAAGAGTTGTCACAAAACAACTCTACAGGATACAAGTCTTTCAAACCAATGCTATGTAACAAATTTCCCAACCAAACAACTTCACAAGAAGCAAAAGACATGCTTCTGTATTTAGCTTCAAAAGAACTCTTAGAAATGGTAGGTTGTTTTTTACTTTTCCATGAAACCAGAGTTTCCCTAGGATAACACAAAAACCAGTTACAGATCTTCTAGTCTTAGGACACTTAGCCCAGTCAGCATCAGCATAGGCTTTAATTTTTAAAACAGAGTTTTTATAAAATTGAATCCCACATCCTGGAGAGCCTTTGAGATATCTCAAGACTCTTAAGGCTGCTTTAAAATAAGATTGCAAAGGACTATGCATATGTTGACTCAGGCAGTGAACAACATAATTAATATCAGGTCTGGTATTAGTTAAATATATCAGTTTACCAACTAACTTTTGATAAGTGGTAAAATCAGATAAGTATTTATCATTAGTAGTCTCATCAAAGCTTAAAACAGAAATACTTTGAATTCTTTAATACCAGCATCATCATTTCCAGTGATAACAATGTCATCCACATATACAAGTAAAACAATGAATTTATCACCATTTTGCTTAGTATATAAAGAATAATCAAATTTGGATTGCTCAAAGACATGCTCAGCCAAGGCAGTGGTTAGCTTAACATTCCACTGTCTTGGGGCTTGCTTTAACCCATATAAAGACTTATTCAACTTACAAACTTTAAATTTGTTCTCATCATTGTATCCATCAGGGAGAGTCATATAAACATTCTCATGAAGATCACCATATAAGAAAGAATTATTGATATCTAATTGATATAAGGTCCAACTGTTTGTCACAACAATAGCAATAATGCATCTAACAGTGCTCATTTTAATCACAGGACTGAAAGTCTCATCATAGTCAAAGCCTTCTTTTTGACTGAATCCTTTGGCTACAAGTCTAGCTTTATACCTTTCAATGTCACCTGAAGCTTTGTATTTTATTTTCCATATCCATTTACTTCCGATGGGTTTTCTACCAGCAGGTAAATCACAGATGGTCTAAGTATTGTTTATATTAAGAGCTTCTATTTCATTATTCATAGCTTCAACCTAATTTGGATTAGACATAGCTTCAGATAAACAGTTAGGTTCAACAGACTTATTCAAACTGGTTGCAAAACACAGATTAGCAGTGTTAAGGTTTGAATATTTAACATACTTCTCAATACCATACTTAACATTAGAGTTGAGCACATAATCATTCAGTCTAACAGGAATTTTGGTCAGTCTTTCAGACCTCCTTAATACAGGTGTCTGCACTTCATCATTTCTTTGAGTTAGACTGAGAGTGGGAATAGGATTTTGAGAATTTCCCTCAGACCAGTTTTGGTCATCAACTTGGGTTGCAGTAAGCCCATCACTCTGGGTATCTTTTTGAACAGACTGATCCTCAGAGTGTGGCAAACTACCTTCCTCAACTGATGAATCTCTCCCATCATCATTGAGACTTTGAGGAAACAGGCTATCAAAAAATTCCAAGTGATCAACATCACTTGTGGTATCCACATCTGTTGAATCACATGTTTTTTGTTTAAAGGGAAAAATATTTTCATAAAATTTTACATCTCTGGAATAAAAGACATTTCTTGAATCAAGACTTAACAGCTTGTAAGCCTTTTTATTAGTTGAATAACCAATAAGAACACATTTTTCAGATCTAAAAGACATTTTATCATGATTGTTTAAAATAGTTGAAAAACAAAGACACCTAAATGACCTCAAGTGGGAAAGATTAGGTTTTTTCTTATAAACCAACTCAAAAGGGGACATTCCATTTAAGACAGATGAAGGCAGCCTGTTTATAAGGTAAATAGCAGTTAGAATACAATCAGACCAAAAACTTAAAGGAATTTCTCCTTGAAACATAAGACTCCTTGCTACATTAAGCAAGTGTCTATGTTTCCTTTCAGCAATCCCATTTTGCTGAGGGGTATGAGTGCAAGAGGTCTGATGGAATATACCAAGATCAGAAAACATTTTGAACATTTTTTTATTAACAAATTCTGTTCCATTATCAGATCTAACAACTTTAACTTTTATATTGAATTTATTGTGAATCAATTTTAAGAAAGATACAAACACATCAAAGACCTCATCCTTAGTTTTTACTAAGTAAAAACATACGACCCTAGAATAGTCATCAACAATGGTAAGAAAATATCTATAACATTCTCTGTTATAAGTTTTGTAAGGGCCCTACAAGTCTAGATGAACAAGTTCACCTAATGTCTTAGACTTGTGATCAGACAAAGGAAATGGTTCCCTTGTTTGTTTAGCCCTTTGACAGATTTCACATAATGAAACAGAGGTGTTATCAGAGATATTCAAGTCTTTCTTAAGCACTATTAAAACTTGATCAGCAGGATGACCAAATTCTGTTGTGCCACACCACTTTAGAAACATGAAATGTCATAACCAAATTGGACTGACCTATACTATTAGATTTATTCACATCAAACAGATATAGGCCATCAGATTCACTACCAGTCCCCATAATTTTCTCCTTTTCCAAGTCCTGGATATAACATTTATTTTCATCAAAACCAACAAACATTTTACTATCTCTGATAAGCTTGTTAACAGATAGAAGACTGACAAAATAACCAGGAACAACAAGAACATCATAAAGAATGACATTATTGGATAATTTTAAGTTTCCAACATGACTAATAATAGCAAGAGTACCATTAGGATGTCCTACAGAAATTTTAAGTTCAAAAATATCAACAATATTGAACATCCCAACAATAGAACCAGTTAAATGTTGATTGGCTCCAGAGTCAATGATCCACCCCATAGTAACAGTTTTGACAGATAAACTAGAATTGGTAAAGAAAAACTTTGAAAAGTTAATATTAAACCTGACATTGCCATTAAAGAATGAAGTCCTACCTGTCATATTGGCATGTATGCTTCCAGAGGGATTATCATTGATCATAATAAACAATTTTTGCATCTGTTCAGGAGTAAAACCAGAAGGGGAAGAAGAACTAGAAGCAGAGTTAGAGTTTATTTTAACATCAGCATTAGCATTAAAGGATTTTTTTTCCAGAATTAGAATTTTTCTTAAATCCTTGAGGATATCCAATAATCTCAAAGCATATGTCCACAGTATGACCAACTTTATCACAATTAGTGCATTTCAGATTAGGATTGGGACCTCTGTTCACATTACTTGTGGAACCTCTGGTGAAATTATTATTGTTATTAACTTGTATTCTATTGTTGTTAAAAGTTTTAGCAGCAAAAGAAGTAGCATTCTGTTTAGATTTAACAACACCAGAGGTCTCAGGAATCCCTCTATGTGATTCCTCCCTAGAAATCACATTATAAGCTTCTTTAACTTCAGGAAGGGATCTCTTATCAAAAGAGAACTCCTAATAGGTTGATAGCAGTCATCAAGACCCATTAGAAATTGCATCAACTTCATGGGTTGTTGATGCAATCCTAATTCCTTACGAGCATCACAATTGCACTTAACTTCACAAGTACACTTAGGAAGTTTGGTCAGGGCATCAAATTCTCTCCACAGGGAGTTAAGTCTATGATAATAATCAGCAACAGAGCTACCACCTTGCTTAACAGAATTAATTTTTTGAAGAAGGTTATAAACAACAGAACCATCAACCTTACCATATGTTTCATTTAGCTCTTTCCAGACATCAACAGGATTTTTAGAATATATCAGACCCATGTAAACATCTTGAGACACAACATTCATTATCCAGGTCATAACCATAGCATTGCATCTATCCCATTGAGAAAATAGCACATCACTGGTAGCATAAGACTTTTTTTAAACAACTACCATCAACAAAGCCATATTTATTCCTAGCTTGTAAAGCTAATTTCTGTGGAAAACTAGAAGGGGGGTTGAATAGTTTACCGCTTTTTAATTTAAGGTTTTAAAGTGTTTGTAAAAATTCTAGATTCGACTTTATGTGAATTCAACACTTGCACAATATGAACAATATACTTATCTAAATAATTAATAGGATACTATGAGAAAATAATGTAAGACAAGAGATGAGAGTAAGAACAATCAAACCACAACGCGAGGATTTATAGTGGTTCGGTAACAAAGCACCTCTTCGCCCTACTCCACTCCTCGAGCACCTAACTCGAGAGTTTTCTTCACTATGTCAACAAGCTCCCTTATGGCGGAGAAAACCTTACACAACTTTTGCTTATCTTGATTTCTGACACTAAGCTAGATGTCGATTCTAATCTTAGCTAGAACCAATCTATCACAACTTCACAACTCCACTACACAAATTTGCTTCACGACTTGATTACGACTACACAACTTCTTCACACCTTAGTTTTCTTCACACCACTACTTTACCAAGCCACTACTATAATCACACCTAACTAACACTACTAGGAAAGATCACCAAGATCTAACTATACTTACAACAATCACCAAGATCTAACAACTACACAACTTTACAAGATTTACAAATGATTTACAAGTTATGATATGGATGCAATAAGATTGCAACAACACACAAAGGTGTAATACTTCTTCACTTGATGATGGAAGTATTCTTCTCTTGCACTTGAGGAATTGAGCTTGGATCACTTGGAAACAAAGCTTTATGATTAGATGATCAAAGGATTTTAATGAGATGTGTGGGCTGTTTTAGAACAGAAAGAATGAGTGCAAAAGGTAAGAAAATAGTAGGGAAAAGTCTAGTATTTATAGGACAAACTAGAGGAGCGTCTACCTATGGGCGGTCCCCTTAAATAGGTGGGCGGTCCCCTTAAAATTAAGGGGGCCGCCCGTGTATTTAAGGGGGCCGCCCTAGACTAGGCGCTCCCCAGTTTGTCTTTTGTGTAGGGGGAATTTTTTGGAACTTTTCTAGCCGTTTTAGGTCCAAAAATTTGAAATTCAAAATGTTTATTTTGAATAAAACATTTTTTTAATTGTAGAAAATGTTTTGTAATGTTTATAAAAATGTTTACAATATTTTATAAAAGTGTGAGGTTGAATAAAAAATTTCTTTGATCATAAAATGCATTAAACATTTATTTATTCATACCTTTAAGTGATATAATTTTCGAAATAAAATTTTACTAGTAATTACTTGTTTACGTTTAATCTAACATTGAACGTTTTTATATTTGGTGATTATCAAAACGTAAAGATGTGAAAAATATTAATAATGTTTTTAGGCATTATTTCTATCAACAATCTCCTCCTTTTTTATGATTACAAAATTTAAACTCATTAAATGTAAAATTATTTTTAAACAAGTATTTAGTGAGTTTTATGTCATTTCTCCCTCTTTTTGTAGAATCAAAAAGGCGTCGTTGAAAATTGCTAGTAAAATCGATGAAATAAATCCCCCCCTTGATGTGTGCTCCCCCTTGTTCGAGGGCACCAAGGAATCGAGCTATGATTTCTTGGCTACAAAAATGAGTTAGAACAATGCAAATATTTCTAACATGTAGCAAGAAGGAAGGAAAAACATGACAAGTGCAAACAATTCTATGACCAATTGTGCAAAAGAAACCAAGTAAAACAGTTCAAAAGGTGATTTTTAGTTTTAAGTGAAAAAGTTCTATTTCTCTTAGCTTTTGACTTCTAAGACATTCTTATTGCGTTTTTGGGTGAAGAAAGCATATTGCTTTTCCTTCAGCAATGATTCCTCGCGGTCCCATCTAATATGGTCCTTCATCAATTACTTTAAGATGTTTACCCCTTTCTCCTTACCCCGACAAATAGAAACGAATAGTATTGCCCATTACGCAAGGAAGTCAAAGCCCTTATGAGCAAAGGTTGGTCCGGTATCAAACCGCACATTGGATGTCCTTCTGAAAGATTAACCCATAGTATTACTTGTGATATGATTAAGTTTGATCAATCAATGATTAGTGATTGTTGTTAAAAGTGATGATGTAATGCGTACGATTTTGATGTTGATGATCTCCACGGCACAAACTGTTGTTCATAGGCTATCTATCATCTGCAGATCCATCTATGATGAAGCCGGTCCCTCTTAATTGATTCGACGTCTTATCTGAGGTCCAATTCATGATCACTATCAATATGCTGCTGGATCATCATACGAACACGAGATGCAAGCGACGATGTAACACCGCAAACCCACGTTGTTTGACTCACATGCTGATTATACAGTGATAGTAAATATACTCCTTATGAGCAGTATGACAGGACAACGCAGTACCGGTGTACAAATAATGCATTTATGTTTCCAAATGAATGCATATATGATGATAGATAATGACCTGCATGAATCTATGTCCTATCTGTCTCTCCATACACCCCAGGAATACATTAGATAATAATTTGTTAAATGCTGAACTTACCACATATAAGAACAAGTAAACTGAGAAAGAGCGGTGGCCCCGGTTTGAATAACTGAACGGAACAAAAGATGAAATGAGCAACTAAGGATAGTTATTTTGTGACCGTAATATTAAGAAGATAATTGAAAAAAGGAACATCATCGTAAAATTGCAACGTGCATCTACATCCAAAAACTAACAAGTTAATGGTAGATGATGTTACATCTTGATAAAAAAGAATTTTAATCAGAAAAAAAATACATACCTTGAAAGAATTTTTGGACTAAAGGCTTTAAAAGATAATGATTCGAGATAAGTTATTCAATACAATGCATCTATTCAAACATTCACATAGGAAACCTAGGTCTTATTATTATGAATGTGATAATAGCCATTGGATACAAGAACCATCCTATGTCTACATCGAGCAAGGCAGTTCACCGCCCTGTATAGTGGTCATGTTAATTGGTCACAAGCCCAATCAAGCACCGGCCGTAAGTACTAACTGTGAGGAACCCTTGAACAATCCTGAAAATTCTAGGAAGAAAATGCATGATAAAATGAAAGCTAATGCAATGTATGGATAAAAAGGTCAATATCACACCGCCCAATTACTCGAAAGAGAATTTTTTTAGCGACCTTCACACCACAGAAACCCTACCCCGAAATAATTGTTTTGTCTCAAGATAATTTTAAGATGAAAGCTGAAGCTCTCAAATGCAAACACCAGACCTATCAAATCGTTGACTGGGTATCCTCCCAAAAACACTGCACCCTTGTCCCCAAGAGTGCTTCCAACCAAAATCAAGTGAAAATTCACATTTTTACACTTAACAACTTTTTTAGAATTTGAGAAACAGAGTAAAAAGAGAATTACACCAACTGGGGTCACTGAAGGGGAAAGGGGCTTTGAACAAACCAAGACATGTTACCTCACGGAGGTCATTCCATTTTTCAAAACTCTTCAAGAACATTTTGAAGGCATTCAAAAAGCACTAACAAAAGAAGTTAAAGAAATGATTGATGCCCTTTGATGATTGGAATCTGAACTAGACCAAAGTATTTGTTGAAAAGAAACAAAGACTAATTGTTGAATGAACGGAAAAACTTCTATTGACATGATAAATATAATAGCTTATCGGTATTGTCTAAAGAAGTGTTATTTATGTTCAAATCGCAATTCTGAGCTTAATGTATTTTAGATTTGACTGACATGTAAACGGCTTATCATGTTTTCCAAAGCCCGTTGTCTGGAACTTGAAGCATAGCTTTTCTAATACGTGATGATGTCCGTAAGGATAAATTATAATGATCTTTTTAAAACCAGTTTCGAATCATGAGGTAAAATCCACACTAAACTTACAGTTAAAGTATCAAAACCTTAAAGGTAGTTTTCAGAATAAACCGTCTTCATCCGTTAATGATACTCCTGATTTTAACTCTGTTTTTGTGATCGGTCAAATGAAAGCTTCACTTCAAGGAAAAGACAACGTCATCCAAAGGCTGAAAATCCAAATATCTCAGCTTAAGGAAACCCGTACGAACAGAACCGAACACTTGATTTTGATCTGAACTTTCTTTTTTACATAAACTGAAAAGGTTAATGTCATCCAAAACAACAAAGCTCATTAGGTAAAAAAGCAAAAGATTAAGCAGCACTACAAGGAATTGTATGATTCGATCAAGATCACGCGTGCTAAGCATACCGAACAAACAACTCCCTTAAAAATGAAAATGAAAGTCTAAAGGTCCAACTCAGAATAACGGTCTCATTGTCCACCTACAAATCAGTCAAACCAAATGTCCTTGCACTAGAAAATATGCTATAGTGTTGAACCTATTCCCCTCGTAATAGGAACAATAGGGAAGTCATCTATTTTATCTCAGCATCTTAAGGAAAGTGTAATACACTTCGCGAAATAGTGGGAAAAGCCAAATTGAAAAGACCTTTAGATAGATCCTCCATTTCTTCTGCTTGCCGTTACACTAAGCATTCTCAGGAACTATTAGAATATGTGTTTGGCACCTGTCCAAAGGTCTTCAATCAACAAGATAAGAAGCATGCACACACCCCTAGGAAAAAGCAAGTTACCTTTGAGGACCAAATTGCAACATCAAGTAGTACTACACACAAACATGTAGAGCCAATGCACACTCAGCAGTCTAATGTCCCTGTGCCTCCTTCTACAGGAGTAAACAGTTGCACTGATGCTAGCGGATCTCAGCCTAGGAGCATACTCAAGAAACATAAGATCCCGCCAGCTAAAAGTGACAGCATGAAGAAAGTAGAAGAACACCCTAGGACAATTAGATCTAGTCTTAAAACCACGAATCGTGTTGATTCTAGTATTAGCTCTAAGCGTACTGTAATTAATTCGAATTCTCATTCTGTGTGCCAAACATGTAACAAATGCTTATTTTTGGCTACTCATGATATGTGTGTGGTTACTTATTTGCAATCTGTGAATGCATCCCCCAATGTTAAAAATGTTGTGCGTCATGTTAAGCAAGTTTGGAAACCTAAGCAAGTTAAACAAGTATGGAAACCTAAACATATCAAACAAATTTGGAAACCAACTAGCAAAACACTTAACAATGTTGGTTATCAATGGAGACCCACAGGAAGAACATTCACCCTACGTGATCAGTGCCCTTTAACTAGGCTCACTAAACCTACCGGAATGTTAGCCATTGCTTGTGCTAACCCAACGGAACCCAACTAACATTGGGGATCCAACTTTCCAAACTCTCCATCTTCATTTGTTTTCAAATGCAGGTCATACAAATCGTCCTTTGGTATTTGGACTCATACAAATGCAAGTCATACAAATGCAGGTCATACAAACCTAATCGAGGCAGCTCGGACAATGCTAATCTTTTCCAAGGCACCGATGTTTCTTTGGGCTGAAGTTATGGCTACTGCCTGTTACACCTAAAACTGTTCCCTTATTCACACACGTCACGACAAAACCCCATATGAGCTAGTACACAATAAGAAGCCTGATCTCACATTTTTCCGGGTCTTTGGTGCTCTTTGTTACCCTACAAATGACAGCGAGGATCTTGGAAAACTACAACCAACGGCTGATATTGGAATTTTCGTTGGATATGCACCGAGCAGAAAAGGTTACAGAATCTACAACAAACGAACCCGACAAATCATGGAAACTATTCACGTTCAATTCGATGAGCTGACTGAGCAAATGGCTCCTGTACAATCCAGTCCAGGACCCGCTCCTAACCTGTTGACGCCTGGACCTATAAGTTCAGGGCTCGTACCCAATCCTGCTCCTGCTATACCATATGTACCTCCCACAAATAAAGAATTGGAGATGTTATTCCAACCTATGTTTGATGAATATTTTAATCCACCGGGTATCCGTCAGGATCCTATTCCTAATGTAGCACAAGACCCGGTCATTCCTACAGGTCCATCAGTGTCTATTTCTATTGATCTCGACGCACCATCGGGAAGTCATATATCATCACCACTGGATCATCATTCCTCTTCGGTACATCATGGTGTAGCAGGTGAGCAATATGCAATAGTTAGTTCGTTTGCTGCAGCTTATCCCGAACCATTTGTTAATGTGTTCGCCCCAGACTATAACTCTGAAGCTTCATCATCTGGGGAAATCACCATACCTGAACCCAACCAATCCACTCTACCTCATGAACATATCCGGAAATGGACCGATTCCCATCCTCTTGATAACATTATTGGGAATCCCTCTCGACCGGTATCCACTCAGAAACAGCTTGCTACGGATGCTTTGTGGTGTTTCTATAATTCTGTATTGTCCAAAGTCAAACCGAAAAACTTCAAATCTGCAGTTACTAAGCCATGCAAGAAGAAATTCATGAATTTGATCGACTGGACGTATGGGAATTAGTACCACCTTCAGACAGTGCCATGATTATTGCTCTCAAGTGGATTTATAAGGAGAAACTTGATGAGTATGGTGATGTGTTGAAAAACAAGGCACGTCATGTAGCAAAAGGATTTCGTTAAGAAGAAGGTCTAGATTTTGAAGAATCCTTCGCCCCGGTTGCTCGTCTTGAAGCAATCAGGATATTCATTGCCAATGCCGCGAGTAAAAATATGACAGTTTATCAAATGGACGTGAAAACTGCATTCTTAAATGGCGAGCTCAAAGAAGAAGTCTATGTCTACCAACCGGAAGGCTTTGTTGACCCAGAACGTCCACACCATGTCTATCGTCAGAAGAAAGCACTTTACGGGTTAAAATAGGCTCCCCGAGCCTGGTATGACACTTTGTCAAAGTTTCTTCTGGTACAAGGATTCTCCAAGGGTGTCGTCGATCCAACCTTGTTCATTCGGAAAACAGGCAAACACACTCTTCATGTTCAAATATATGTTGATGATATCATATTTTCCTCGATCGACCCCAAAGATTGTGACCGTCTTTCTAATGAAATGAGTTCTAAATTTCAAATGTCGATGATGGGTCAAATATCATTTTTCTCAGGGTTACAAATTTCTCAGAATCCCAAAGGCATTTTTATTAGTCAATCTAAATATGCTAAGGAGATTTTAAAGATATTTGATATTCATAACTGTGACCCTGTTGACACTCCTATGGTGGAGCAGACCAAACTCGATGAGGACCTCTCAGGCATCCCTGTTGACCAAACTCGATATCGGGGTATGATTGGATGCCTGATGTACCTCACAGCCAGTCGACCAGACCTTGTTTTTTCTATGTGCATGTGTGCTAGATATCAATCTAGGCCCACTAAGAAGCACCTTGAAGCAGTTAAACGGGTCTTTCGGTATCTCCAAGGAACCATCAATATGGGTCTTTGGTATCCGAAAGACACCGCCATGGCACTAACAGCATACGCAGACGCAGATCATGCATGTTGTCAGGACACTCCCAGAAGTACATCTGGTAGTGCTCAGTTCCTTGGTGATAAGTAGAAAAAGGAGTGGTTGAGTTGTACTTGGTGAGGACAGAGTATCAACTGGCGGATATATTCACTAAGGCGCTGCCCAGAGAACGATTTGAATTCATTCTCCCCAGGCTTGACATGAAGTGTATGAAGCCGGAGACACTCAAAAGTCTTCAGGATGATCAGGATGAGTAACGGATTGACTTCAAGTATCCTATGTACATACTTAAACCCAAAAAGAAAAATACAAAAATATAAAACCATAAAAAATCCATAAAAAATTAGAAAATAGAAAATAAC
>BQNB010090848.1:0-27037 GCA_026074375.1 Tanacetum coccineum | reverse complement strand
GACTTGTGTTTTGTGCCCTGAAGTAGCACCCCAATGTTACCATTCCGCTGCGTTGTCTTGATTTTTGGGGGGTGTTACATTCCATTGCTGATTCATATGACATCATGAAACTAACAAGCGTTGCTCTAGGGCTTGTGAAACTCTTGAAGAACTAGTTTTCACTTTCAGACCTTGAAGTGGTCCTCATCAATCCAAATAATGGAGAGTCAATAAAATAAGCTGGAATCCAAATTTCTCGAAGATTGAACATTTTTGTCAACCATTTGTATTTTTTCAAATCAAAATCCTCAATCAATTGTGCCCATTTCTCTTTAAACGTCAATGGTTTAATGAACATATTCCAACGTTCTTTGAAATCTGTTTCATTGTATATTTCTTTACAAATCTGTTTTGGATAAAAGAATTATTAGTTTAATCACATGAGATACAAAATAGGCATGTGATCGATCAATATTTGAATCTCATGAGATCATTTCTGATCTCATGAGATTCACTCTGAATCTTATTTACTCTGAATCTCATACTGAATCTCATAAGATTCAAAGAGAATCTTATGAGATTCAAAGAGAATCTCATGAGATTCAACATAAATCATTTGAGATTTCAGAGAGATCACCTGAGATTCAATAGTTATGTGAATAAAAATACCTTGAATGGAATTTTTTGCATAATGTGCCACATGCAAAGTCTGTGTTTGGATTTCTTAAAAACGGCTTATATAGCTCTCTTCATGGCTCCGTCTTGATCGGTCACAATCATGGTTGGTTCTTTTAAGAAAGCCGACATGAATGCCGTTAGCAGCCACGTGTATGATTGTGTATCTTCATGTAAAAGCATTCCCGAACCAAGTGTGACACATTTGCCGTGATTATCAATGCCAATGAATGGTACAAACTTCATGTTGTACCTATATAAAAATCATTTTGTTAGTACTTCTGAGAACAGAAGAATCACATGAGATTCTAGTAGAATCACATGAGATTCAAGTGAAATCTCATAAGATTCAAAGGGAATCACAAGAGAAATCTGATGAGATTTAGTAGAATCACATGAGATTCAAGTGAAATCTCATAAGATTTAAAGGGAATCACAAGAGAAATCTGGTGAGATTTAGTAGAATCACATGAGATTCCAGAAGAATCTCTTGAGATTCAATTAGAATCACATGAGATTCAAGTGAAATCTCATAAGATTTAAAGGGAATCATAAGAGAAATCTGATGAGATTCAGTAGAATCACATGAGATTCCAAAAGAATCTCTTGAGATTCAACTAGAATCACATGATATTCAAGTGAAATCTCATAAGATTCAAAGGGAATCACAAGAGATTAAAAGGGAATCACTTATGATTCCTAAAATAAGCCTAATTATAAAGCCAAAAACAGTGATTCACTTACTTGTTGCTGTTGAATGTTGCATCAAAAGATACTACATCTCCAAACTCTTTGTAGTTACATTTGGCAACTTCATCGGCCCAAAACATGGCAACCAACTCAGAGTTGTCTACCTTATACTGAAATGTAAAGTTCGACACATAATTTTTTCTGTTTTCCATTTTGTTTATAAGCATTTGTGCGTCACTTTCACCTATAAACTGATTAACATCCCTTTGATGATTCTTAAAATCATCGCTCGTCCCGTGAACATATTCATACCCGCCTTTCATGCTACAATACAAGTTGTGTGCACGTGTTGCACCAATTTTATTTGTTGCAGCTTTGACAACAAATATTTTTTCTGATTGATTCATCTTTCCTTTGTTGTTCTTTTAAAAAAGTTTGTGACACTATTGGATAAGCATGATATTTGTGTTTAGGGGTTAAAGCTCTCTAACTTTGTCTTGTCCAGAAACAAACTATATCCAAAACTAATCTTATATGACTTTGCAACCTGTTGCGATGAGTTGTTGTTGTAGTTTCTTTTTTGTTTGTTATATTCAGGATCAAGAGTGTTGATATTAATACCTTTTGGAACACCTTCTTTGTTACAATAAATGTACTTATGTTGAACCGCTCCTGATTTTGTTTTCCTTTGGCCTCCTTTTTTAACTTCAAAACCAGCCATTTCAGCGTATTTTGTATACATATCTAAAGCTTCATCTATTGTACCATAGTAGGTCCCTTCAACTGGTATAGGAATTCCTTCTACATGAGGCTCCCAATAAATTGATCCACCAGGTGTCTCATTCTGCTCGTATAAAGTAGGTCTTGGTGTTCTCATACATTCTGTGTATAAAAAAAAGAATGACATTAGATTTATAATAATATCACATTTGAATCTCATGAGATTCAGAGTGAATCTCATGAGATTCAAGTGGAATCTCATGAGATTCAAAGTAAATCTCATGAGATTCCATTTGAATCTCATGAGATTCAAAGTGAATCATTAGTGTCAAAAGTCTCATGAGATTCCAATTTTTAAAACAATTTTTTGATACTAATTGAATAACTTTTGAATCTTAATGAGATTCCACTTGAATCTCATGGATCAAGTGAATCTCATTTGATTTACAATAATATCACATTTGAATCTCATGAGATTCAGAGTTAATCTCATGAGATTCAAGTGGAATCTCATGAGATTCAGAGTGAATCTCATGAGATTCAAGTAGAATCTCAAGAGATTCAAAGTGAATCACTAGTGTCAAAAGTCTTATGAGATTCCAATTTTTTACACTAGTGATTCACTTTGAATCTCATGAGATTCCACTTGAATCTCATGAGATTAAAGGAATAAGCTGATATTTATACTAGTAAATCACCTGAGATTCAAGTAATAAGCTGACATTTATACTAGTGAATGGACAATTTTTATAACAATTTTTGATACTAGTGATTCACTTTGAATCTCATGAGATTCCACTTGAATCGCATGAGATTCCATTTATACTAATGTCAGCTTATTTCAAATTCAAAACAACTTATGTCTCATGAGATTCCAATTTTTAGAACAATTTTTGATACTAGTGATTCACTTTGAATCTAATGAGATTCCACTTGAATCTCAGGAGATTCCATTCACTAGTATAAATGTCAGCTTATCACTTGAATCTCAGCTTATTACAAATTCAAGACAGCTTATCACTAGTATAAATGAGACACTTGAATTAAAAATTCAAGACAGCTTATTACAAATTCAAAACAGCTTATTACAACTGGAATCTCATGAGATTCCATCTATTAGTATAAATGTCATCTTATTACTTAAATCTCAGCTTATTACAAATTCAAACATATTGTTACAAATCTTATTAGATTTCACCTGTAACATTCTTCTCATAACTGTGAACTTCTTCATAACTTCTTCAACAAAAACTTCATTTCAGTTTCTAAGTTCTTCTTCATCCAATATGGAGCGATGTTCTCATCACATTTCGTTTAGTTATTACTTGATCTCAGTTTATATCCGTATGGGTAGGTGATGTTTTCCGCGATGGGGTGATGTTAGGTTCGGATGAATGGTGGTGATGTTAGTACCGAATAGATGATGGTGTTGATGGTGGCGCGTATTTCCGATGATGATGGTGATGTGTTCCGATGATGGTGGCGATGTTTTTGGTGTAGTATGGATGCAGACTTTTTTCCGGCGGTGGTTTTAGTGTTCCTCCGATGGAGGTGTGTTTTTTAGGATAGAGAAAAAAAAACAAATAAATGAGATTGAGGTGTGTTTTTTTTGCATTATATATGTGTGAAGATTGAATCATGGCCCATTTGATTTGAATGATATAGATGGCCAAGATCAAGTAATTTTTATCTTTTTTTTTGCCCTTGCTTTTTGAGATCTCACCTCTAACCAAGTTAGGTATAGCAATACAGTATAAATTGTTGTATTTATTAAGAAGCGATTTTCGATGTTGTGCAACGATCTTGAGTTAATAAAATATTTATTTTTTGTTTCTGATCGTAGCGTACCTGCTGTCCATGAGTTGTTTTCGTTTTGTGTTATGATGGAAGAATAGAAGTATGATATTCTTTGGATTCAAAACTGCAAGGAGTAAACACACTTACACATACACATACGTGTAAAGTTCTGTGTCAGGAATGGGTTCAACAAACACGAATAAAGAATTGACATGATTGTAAGTTTCTTTATTATTTCTTGGCGTGAACAGAAGGATGTGTGTGAATGTAGATAATTGTTTATTAATTAAGGATGTACATCACATGGATATGCACATGCGTGAGATTTGTGAGGATTTTGTCCAATATTTGTAATGGTCCGAGTATAGAATTAAAAAGGAATATTTTTACCGACAAAAGAATATTGTTTGTTATTATTGAAAGTCAACAGCAGCAGTTATTATTGGGAAATTTGGTTTGATGGAGTCAACAGCAATAAAATTGTACATACACGTAGCAATATTTGTTGGTGTGTTTAATATGGCTAGAACGCGACGTGCAAATAGAGCTTGTGACTATGGAATTTGATATGGTTTTAAAATCTTTGCTGGTTCGTGATTGTATGGAACACGGTTCAAGAAAGAAATATTAATGCTGCAAATGTCGTCCGAATAAAAAATAGTTTCAACTTCTAGTATCATCCGATAACGTACAAAGAAAATTTTTTTTCTTTCTCGGGTTTTGATACAAACTGGACAGAATGGGTAAGTTATTTTGGTATCAGAATACACACGACAGAAATAGAGTTTGTTGTTTTTGAATTTACACACACAAAAGGTTTATGATTTTTAAATGTTCTTAAACGTTAAAAAAGGCTCATTTTTGGGATTGTTTGAATTAATTGATTACGAAGATTATTATTTATCATCTATTTAACGGTGAAGTGGAATTATTCTTGGTTTGTGTTCTTATCATATCTCAAATGCTATGACTACATTTGAGATAACTTGTTTTGCGATGTCATGTTGGGACAAAGAATTACAAATTCTAGCATAAGTTGTTGATCTAACTTAATGGTGCTCAATGCTCACATTTGCTATCACTTTGGTTATGTGTCTCATAGAAGATGAGGATAAATTGTCAAGAGATTGCGGTCTCCCTATACATCGGTTTGGGTATACGTTCGAAGTCACGTGGATAGTGCAAGATATAAGACACAAGTTTGGGTTATTCTACTTCAGCATCAAGTTCGTTATACTTAGTTTTCTTCATCAGTAATCATTACATAGAGCCTATAGAATTAAAGATTCTCAAGAAATTGGATCACATATGATGTTTCAGGGGAAGCTTAATGTTAAAATGTTTAACCATTTATATGCTGCATCGAGGTGAAGGTTTTTACTACTGCTATTCTTTGTTACTACTGCTAGTGTAAGTTTCTACTGGCTCAAGTTCATTTTTCTTAAGGTGCGTAATGGAGGGCAATTTGGGTCATTGGAATACTTGGATTAAAAGTGTAATATTGGTTCGTAGTTGTGAAGATCAAAGTTGCATACTTTAGTCTCCTATTTGATATTGACAAAAAGGGGAAGAAGATTTGATGATTTGCAACTTGTAGATCCTTGGTGGAATTGCATAGCTTAAGGGGAAGTTTTCATTCATATATTAACTTTAGGGGAAGTTCGTGCTTATTTGGTTTTGTCATTATCAACTAGGGTAAGATTGTTGGGAATTATATTTGAGTTGATAAGACAAAACCAGGAATAGAACAAGAAGGACTTAAAGGAAAAGACCTAGAATCGACAATTAAAGATTCTTGCAAGCGTTGGAGTTATTCTACAATAGATGGAAGATATCAAAGAATACTAAAAGATATGCTCAAGAAGAATAAAGATTAAGAATAAAAGATTTAAGTTTCCTTATTGTATTTTTAATTTATGTTTCCTTTTAAACCTAGATATCTCCTAGTAAAATAAAGAGATACAGGTTAGAGTTTTATATAACCAGAAAAATATGTATTACACAAAGTTGTTAGAGATGTAGTAACATCAATAGAGTTGTGTAGGCCCTCAAGGTAATCAATCAAGGTTTTCCTTAAACCTAATATAGTGTCATTGTGCTGTAACCGTGATTATCTTGATCAAATAATATTGGGCTATGGTGAATGTTGGTAAATCTTGTTGAATATAATTTTGTTCTTAATTCCGCTTTGTTTTTATAACTTATGAGCATTGATATTATCCTAGATAAAGGTCTAAACAACCTAGCTTAAAAAAAACGAGTCTAAAGATATTTTTTAATGTTTATTTTTTTTGGTTTTCATAATTGTTGGTATCACACGCAATCTTTAAATGAAGAAACTTGATGATTAACAAGATGAATATCAATTATTGGAGGATTAATTAGGAATTAAAGTCTTCATACTTAATACTGCCAAGACAGAGTTTGTACTGCCAAGCATAATTTAGTACTCAGTTTATAACTAACAGTATTAACTGAGTTAATACAAACAAGTACTAATCGATTTATATTACTGCTAGTGTAAACGTAGGTACTGCTATAGCAAAAGTTAGTAACTTCTGCCAGAAACTAACTTATACTGCTGAAAGCTGAAGTTAATGCTGTTCTGTAAAGATTAGATAGAAAATTAATGCATATATAGAAGTTAATGAAAGATTGTGAAGATTACATGGAAAGTTAATGTTGATTGAGAAGATTACATCTGAAGTTAATGCTGATTGAGAAGATTATATGCTGATTGAGAAGATTATGAGAAAAGAATTATTAATGACATTTGACTACATGTTTTTAGGAAAAACACCAGTAAACAATAAGAGACACTAAATGTTAAAAAGGGAGGAAAAACCATTGTGGAACAATCAAAAAAAAGGTGAACCATCAAAATTCTCCAAGAATTACTCACCTCAATCCAAGAAGACACATGGTTCCAAGAAAAATCTTAACTAGTCTGCCTCAATTTTCACATAATACTGCTAAACACAAGTTATCTTTAATTTGTTGTTGCTATTAGCTCAGACAAGTTAATACTGCTAAACCACAGGCAGAGGTTTTAAGCTATTAGGACGAATCATTTTAATTGCTGTTAAGCATCAGCATGTTAGGTTTGGAGACCTGTCAAACCTAACATTGGCATCAATCACTTTGTAAGAGATATGATTAGTTTATTTTTTGAGCACGAGGAAAATCCAGGTCTGTAATGTCTTTGGGTTCCAAAAAGTCTGATTTTCCTTATGTGCAAATGTCAACCCAGTGACATAATTGAAGATTTTAGTGGGTAAAACAGCCCTGAAGACAAAAAGGTAACAAGAGCAAGAAAGACTTGGTTATAAAGCAGCTGTGAAATTGCATGATCAATTTGATGATGAAAAGAGAGCAGGAGCAGAGTTGACTCAACAAAATGACAAGTCACAGTACAAGAAGTATGATAATTTTGATTATATCCTCAAAGTCAAGATAAAAGCTTTTAACCCATAAACTTAAAGATTCAGAAGATAACATCAAGTTTGAGGGGAGGATTGTTGGGATCAAGAAGCCTTTAATGAAGAAACCTTGATTGATTAACACTATGATTATCAAGTTTAGAGGAGGATTGTTAGAATTAAAGTCTTCATCACTTAACACTGCCAACGATAGTTGTACTGCCAAGCATAATTTAGTACTCAGTTTTATAACTAACAGTATTAACTGAGTTAATACTGCCAGTACTAATCAGTTAGTACTGCTAGTGTAAACTTAGTACTGAGCTAGAGCAAAGTTAGTATATGCCAGTACTAACTTAATACTGCTAAAAGACTGAAGTTAATGCTGAATCTGTGAGATTACATGGAAAATTAAAAGCTGATTGAGAAGTTAATGCTGATTGAGAAGATTAATCCTGATTATGAAGTTAATGCTGATAGAGAATAATTACATCTTGAAGTTACGCTGAATTTGAGAAGTGGGTGTGGGGGATTATATGGCTGATTAGAAGATATAGAAAGTATTTAATACATTTGACTACATGCTTAGGAAAGTATTAAATACTTAGTCATTGTATTTAATATGTTTGACTAAATACTTAAGAAAGTATTGTAAGCCCATTAGGACTCCTTGGTGTATAAAAGGAGACCCTAGGGTATGTAGTTCACATCTAGGAGATCACAAAACACACACAATCACATCATCATCAGTTTTCATAGTTGTAAAAGCGATTAATAAAAAGCTGTCAAAGTTGTAACCTAATACTAAGTTAAGAGTACTCATATTATTGATCTAATAATATTAGAGCGTTTGGTTATATCTTTGTTTGTTCAAGATTACTGTTTCATTGATAATGCTTCTAGAGTATTAAGGTGTAGATTCTGCATACACTTTAATATACATACAAAGTTTCTACAACAAGTTATTTGGATTTATCCAAGGTAATATTAAGCCTAACAACTTAAGGATTCGATCTGAGGTTTTTGGGATCAACACTGGAGTTTATGATTTAGAAGTGCATGGCGCCTCAAACGATACTAAGCGAGGCCTCTGGATTATTGATAGTCCCGAACAGTGATACAATATCCATAAATTAATAAATCAAAGATATACATTAAACTTTATGAAGTTTTTAAACATAAACCATCACACTAAGACTTGACATATTACCCCAGGTTGCGTGATGAAGCCGTTACTTTCACCTTGATATACTTTTCCCATCAATAAGATTTTCCTGTACTGTTAAGGTGAGTTCATAGCCTTACTTTTAAATCTTCTATTTTATAAACCCGTGAGGGGGATACATGCTATAAACCATGAATACAAGTATTTTTTAATTGTATGCTATCCTGATATATTATTAATCGTTGTCTAAGTCCCTTTATGCCAAAAGACCCCACAACCTCAACGTTTAGACCATTAATTACTTGCATTTGCGAGAGAATTCAGAATTATAAAATATGGCCCTATTGGACTTGTAACAATTCACTTTGTGTTAGCCGGATAGGTAACCAAACGCACTATCTTTGAAACATTAGGTATAATGGAAATTACCAACTCGGGTGCCATTATCTTTATATATATCCAACTATTTGATATATACACATGTCCATTTTTGATGGTCATGAGCTAGGACGTAATAATACTGTTTTCCATAATATTGTACTCATTGCAATTATTACACAGATGGGTGTATACAATGTAACCCACTCATAGATAACTTAGATTCTACACTATTATTATAAACTAATGAATGTTAACTCAACCAATGTGTTTGAACTTTTTAGCATTTTAACTCAGGTAGACTGAACATCTAATTGCATGGAGTGGCACTGACCTTGAAGATGTGTGCTAAACTGTTATCATACAAGACTAATGTATCATGTAGATTTTGGACCTCTGTTTGTAAAAAACTATGATGAAATAATGAATGATAACTTATCTTTTAAAAACGTCTCTTTCGAGTTGCTTTAAAAAGATATGACTGTTTGTACTATGAAATAATACCCCATATTAGCTTCCGTTGCTATATGTCAAAAATGGGGGTGTTATAGATTGGTATCAAGAGCCACGGTTATAGAGAACAAGGTTAAAACCTTAACTATAACTACTTTTCTTTTTCCATCCAAGAAAGTCCTCCGTGCCACTACATTTCCAGAATAGTATGTAAAGATACATAACTACTATACTATTATATAAATAACTTATGTTATTTACCGCTGGGTTGTTAATAGATTGACGTCTTCTCCCAACAACCCTACTTCCGATATTGAGGATACTTTTTCCTCCAACTTTCCAAACTATATCCCAGCTTCCCCGGACTATGTCCCAGCTTCACCAGGAAAAACTTATTCTACCTCTTCAAATAACTCATTTGGTGTAGTTCCAAAAGTTTCACCAACTCTTTCACTTTTTCATTATGACCCCTTCATGAAGGTCAGGCATGCATATTATGCTAAAGAATCACCTATTCCACCACCAACTATTGTGCCTCCATCTACAATGCTATCTCCAATGTTTAATCCTTAAGAATTCTTTCTTCCAGAGGAATTATTGTCACCTAAGAAACAAGGCTATAACCAATCATTCTCCTCTACTTCTGCCCTACCTCAAGAATTTAAGATGGGAGAAAGCTCTCGTAAGACAAGTCTGGAATGTCACGAGGAGCAAATTGAGGAAATTTTGAATCACCTGGATGACAAAATAGAAGGTCTTGGAAAAGGTCAGGTGATTATACAACAAGATTTCGACAATCTAGAAGCTGAACTCCAAAAGGCTCATGCTCGAATTGCTAAACTTCAAAGAAAGCAAATGGGAAATAACAACAAGATTCCTCTGGCTCGCTTCAGGATTGCTAATCTAGAATAAATCATCGAAGAAATCTAAGTCCGTCACCAAGCAGACAAGGAAAGTCTTCTGAATGCAATCTATGAAACTCAAGAATACCAGAATGGACTCATATCGAACTACTGAATAGATACTAGTTATAGCTTATTAATAACCTAGCCACGTGATGTGTGGTATAATAACAATACTTTTCCAAATTTTGACTAAGTTAAAGTACAAAGGCAATTTGTTTATGATATAATATAATGGCAATGCCCGTTATAACCATGTGTTTGTTTCATATACCGATATATCCACTAAAACCAACTTCACTTATATCATTATCTCCGTCTTCATCGTTATGAATCATAACATGATTTCTAAATATAATCAAGATACTTAATTGATACGAATTAATCTATGATTTTGATATTCAATATTGTTACATATTGTTTATTTTTGAACTTATAATTCATTGTAGTACTTGTGAAATTCAGTTCTCATTACCGTGGTTATCTTGTGTTGAATTTAGAAACCTCCCAAAAAAGTAATGTCAACATCAGAAGAACCAGCCAATGACACAGCTAGCCATCAAGAAACTAGTTGCTGATAGTGTATCATGCAGCTCTTGAATCAACAAGCCGGTGCTAAAATGGCAAATACTAGATAATACCACACCAGACCAAGCGAATCTCCTTTAAGCAAGACATTTTAGCTGAAAAAGAGTTCACATGAGATGCCAACCTATCAACGTTCAAAGGTACGGAAAGCGCTATTGGACTCATCCGCTGGTTCGAAAAGAACTAATTAGTGTTTTACCTTTACAACTGTATCGAAGACTTCAAGTGAAGTTTAGCTACTGGTACTTTAACCGAATAGAGCTCTATCTTTTTGAATTCTTTTGCCCCAACCTATATGATATAGAGAAGCTTCCAAGAATACCTTGGGTTGATTTCCTAGAATCTTTTGATACATAAATATAGTCCCCTAACTGAAGTCCAGAGATGGGAAGACGAATTTTACCATCTGATTGTGAAGGAATGATTTCAAGACATATGTGAGAAGATTCCAGGAATTGGCAACCTTATGTCCTACTAGTGATGCCAGATCTGAGAAAATTGAAGGAAGTTTACATCGGAGGGATTCCGTCGAATGATTAAGAAATGTTACCGAGCCATTAACCTTCAAACTCTACAGGAAGCCATTACAAGACCAGAGGCTAATGGATCAGATAACAAAAGCACACTCTGGATGCAAGTATCAAGTGATCACAAACGAAAGACTTGACGACAGAAGAACTTACAACAACAACAAACTACCAGCAACGTAATACAACAACACCTGGTTAACACCAACACCAACAACCGCTACAATAATCACCAACCATAACAGAACAGAAGACAGGAAACCTTCAGGGCTTATGCTGCCACCCCAACTGAAAATAATGGATATACTGGAAACCGTCCCTTGTGTAAGAAATGCACTCTGCATCACATAGTCCCAAGACATTAAGTGTATACTTGTAACAAGTGGGCCATCTGACCAGAACCTGGAGAAACTAATGACCAGCCACTGGAATAATCTGTCTACAGAAAGTATGACAGTTATATGGTCATGCTTGGGAGAAAGGGCATTATGCAAATCAGTGCCGAAAGACCACCACCAACAATGCCCATCTGGAAGAGCCTACATGCAAAGTGATAAGAAGCTCACTACGTGAGACCCAAACGTAGTTACGTGTACTTTCCTATCCTTCTAAACCAACATCTAGCTAGAGTATTATTTGATTCTAGAGCCGATAAAAGCTTCGTATCCATATCTCTTGCCTCTAAGCTAAATATTCCACCCATTACAATAGATACCTTTTACGATATCGAAATGGCTGACGGAAACTTAGTAAGCACAAACACCGTTATTCAGGGTGCAATTCTGACCTTGTTAAACCAACCTTTCAAAATTGATCTTATGTCGATTAAACTCGGTAGTTTTGACGTCGTCATTGGTATGGATTGGTTATCCAAGTATCATGCTAGGATCATCTGTGACGAGAAAGTCGTCCACATTCCCATCGACGGTGAAACATTAATCATTCGAGGTGACCGAAGTAAAACCCG
The DNA here is from genome assembly GCA_026074375.1 of Tanacetum coccineum. Lineage (NCBI taxonomy): Eukaryota > Viridiplantae > Streptophyta > Magnoliopsida > Asterales > Asteraceae > Tanacetum > Tanacetum coccineum. The sequence goes on along the minus strand of BQNB010090848.1, from coordinate 14,777 downwards.
ACTAAATCTCATATCCTGTATAAAAACCGAAAGGTATATATCCAGGGGATGTCAAGTTTTCATAGCCCAAATAATGGAAAAGAAGTCGGACGAGAAACGACTAGAAGACATACTGGTAGTCAGAGAATTCCTAGAAGTTTTTTCTAAAAATCTACCTGGCCTTCCTCCCGTTCGCCAAGTAGAATTCCAAATCGATTTAATCCCCGGGGAGGGAGCGACACCTGTAGCCAGAGCACCCTATAGATTAGCTCCTTCAGAAATGAAGGAACTATCTGACCAACTTCAAGAGTTAGCAAATCAAGGTTTTATCCGACCAAGTACTTTACCTTGGGGAGCTCCTGTCTTATTTATAAAAAAAAGACGGATCTTTTAGAATGTGTATTGATTACCGAGAGTTGAATAAACATCTTTAAATAAATGCGTACCCATGTACCCAGATTGATGATTTTTTTTTGACCAACTTCAAGGTCCGAGTGTCTTCTTCTCGAAGATGTACTTAAGATCCAGACGCTATCATCAACTGAGAAGAAGGGATGAAATATTCCCAAAGACTGCTTTCAGAACAAGATACCAACACTATGAATTTCAAGTAATGCCATTTGGTTTAACTAACGCGCCTGCTGTATTCATGGATCTCATAAATCGTGTGTGTAAACCATACTTGGATAAATTTGTGATAGTGTTCATCGATGATATTCTCATCTACTCTCGTAACAAAGAAGAGCACACAAATCATCTGAGAATAATTCCTTATAAATTAACAGAAAGAGAAGTTGTATGCCAAGTTTCTCACAAATGTATTTCTTGATCCATATCGTCGCAATTTCTTGGATACTTAATTGATAGTCAAGGACTTCATGTGGACCCCGCCAAGATTAAACATTTAAGGAAATGGGCATCTCCTAACTTACACCCACATAAATAACGTCAATTCTTTAGGAACTTGCAGGCTATTATCGATATTAACAAAAGATTTTTCTCAAAGATTGCAAAGTCTTTGACTGAATTAACCCAGAAAAACAAGAAGTATATCTGGGGCGAAGATCAAGAGTCGGCTTTCCAATTACTAAAACATAAGCTTTGTGAAGCTCCAATCTTAGCATTACCAGAAGGAAACGACGATTTTGTTGTTTACTGTGATGCATCCCATCAAGGTCTGGGAGCGGTGTTAATGCAAAAAGAGAAGGTTATTGCATATGCCTCCCGACAACTTAAGCCTAATGAAGAAAACTATACCACTCATGATCTCGAATTAGGAGCAGTAGTGTTCGCTCTTAAAATTTGGAGACACTATCTGTATGGTACCAAATGTACTGTGTTCACTGATCATAAAAGTCTTTAGCACATCCTTGATCAGAAAGAGTTGAACATGAGACAACGCCGTTGGTTAGAATTGCTTGCAGATTATGATTGTGAGATTCGTTATCACCCTGGAAAGGCAAATGTTGTAGGCAGATGCCTTAAGCTGAAAGGAATGAATCAAACCACTCCGAGTCAGATCATTAGTCATGACCATTCATCTAAAGTTACCATCGCAAATTCTCGAAGCCCAAAATGAAGCACTCAAAGAAGAAAACATCAAGGCTGAGAACCTACGATGAATGGATAAAGCATTTGAATACGTCCTGATGGAACTCGTTGTATTAAAAATCAAAGTTGGTTACCACTCTTTGGTAATCTGGGAGACTTGATCATGCATGAGTCTCATAAATCAAAGTATTACATTCACCCGGGTTCTGACAAAATATAGCAGGATCTAAAGAAACTCTATTGGTGGCCTAACATGAAGGCAATCATCGCTGAATATGTTGGAAATTTTTTGACATGTTCTCGAGTTAAGGCAGAATGTCATAAGCCATCTGACTTACTAGTACAACTAGAGATTCCTATGTGGAAGTGCGAAAGAATAATGATGGATTTTGTCACAAAACTTCCCAAAACCTCAAGCAGACATGACACAATCTGGGTCATTGTCGATCGTCTTACCAAATCCGCACATTTCCTCCCTACCCGAGAGACAGTCAGTATGGAAACCCTTACAAGCTTGTACATCAAAGAAATAGTCTCCCAACATAGAGTGCCAATATCTATCATCTCGGATCGCGACAGTCGTTTTACATCCAGATTTTGGCAATCATTACAAAGTGCTTTGGGTACTCAATTAGACATGAGTACGGCATATCATCCCAAAACCGAGTGGACAAAGAGAAAGGACCATTCAAACATCTCGAAGACATGCTTCAAGTCTGTGTTATAGATTTTGGAAAAGGATAGGAAAGACACTTACCATTGGTATAATTCTCCTACAATAACAGTTACCATGCCAGTATCAAGGCAGCACCATTCGAGGCACTTTATGGTCGAAAGTGCAGATCACCTTTGCTGGGCCAAAGTTGGAGATGTTCAACTTACAGGACCAGAAATAATCCATGAAACCACTAAGAAAATAGTGCAAATTTAACAACGCTTGCAACTGCAAGACTCGCAAAGAAGTTACGCCCAATGGTAAAGAATGAAAGCCTTTAGAATTTCAAGTTGGAGATCGTGTTATGTTAAAAGTATCACCTCAAAAAGGTATCATCCGATTTAAAAAGAGGAAAGCTTAATCCCCGATACATTAGACCATTTAAGATTCTTAAAAGAGTCGGTCCAGTGGCATACAAACTGAGCTTCCTGAAGAGCTCAGTAATGTCCACAATACCTTCCACGTTTCTAATCTAAAGAAATGCTTATCTGACGAATCCCTTGTCATTCCAATGAAAGAGCTTCGACTTGATGACAAAACCCTCAACTTTGTAGAAGAACCAGTGGAGATTATGGATCGAGAAGTCAAACAACTGAAACCAAAGTCGAATTCCTATAAATAAAATTAAGTTGAACTCTAAAAGAGGACCATAATTTACATGGAACCGAAGTACAAATTCCGTGCCAAGTATCCACAATCCAAAAAATATTTTCAAACACCAACTCCGGCATCCAACTAATCGTCGGGACAAGATTTTCTTTTAAGGGAGGTAACTATAACAACCTATAATTTTTCATCAATGTAAATTATCCCATCTATTAAAATTATATGCCTGGTAATATTCCATCTATTAAATTAGATTCACTTTATATACCATCTTTTAACAGGGAAATTTTTGCTTTATCTCATTATGCAACGTAACTTGCATCTCTAAAGTAAACGAGCTTACGCAACCTCTATCAATGCCATCTATATCTATGTTTATATCATATAAACATCCTAATATTCAAGTCTATATCTAATATCATTTTTTTACCAAGTACATTATCCATTTCATCGTACTTTTTTTAAAAATGTTATATCAAAACAAGCATTTATCCGTTTAACGTTTAAATCAAAAACCCTAAATAAATGTAATGTATACCATATAAAATGAAGTAAAAGCCTTTTTAAAGCATGTGTACAAGTAACTATACACAACATTTAAATAGTCTTTTCCCCTTCTAAATCAAGTTTACAACTTTCTTTTCTAAAGCACAATCTACAAGCTAATCATGCCTAAAAACCTAATTAATGTCATTTAAGCTCTAACCATGTTTTAAACTTTACCACCACTTGTAACACAAAGGTACAAGAACTTAATTCATGACTTCTAAACCTACACCTCATCCTAAAATCATTACTAAACAACTAATCTAAAACCGCTAAAACCCTAAAAATAAACCCTAAACCCCTAAATTTCACTTTTAACAAAAAACTAAACCCTAAACCTTAAAACTAAGCCCTAAACCTTAATCCTAAACCCTAAACCTTAATCCTAACACTAATCCTAAACCTTAATCTATCCTAAACCCTAACCCTAACTCAATCTAAAAGTCTAAAACCCTAAACCGAACCCTAAACCAACCCGATACCCATTTTCCCTCCATTTCTACCCATTTAAAACCCAACCAAGTATCCTAGCACCTCTATGTTAGCCCTAAAATATGGTGACTTATCCGGAATTACATTTATCATTTAATTGTTAACATTAGATTCACCTTATAACACATGATCCGGAGGCATGGTAAAGTGAAAGAAAATGGCCGGGGGAGGTGGTGTGGAGGTGGGAGGGGGTGGGGTATGGGGTAAGGGGGGGGGGGGGTGGGAATGGGGGGTGTGGGTTTGGGGGATTGTGTGTGTGGTTTAGTTGAAAGAAAAAAAAAGGAGAAAAAAACACACACACACTTTTACAAAAGGGAGCCCCCCCCTGTATCCCCCCCCCCCCCCCCCCCCTAAAAAACCCACTTCCCATGGGAAGTATGGAGGTGGGTATTATAGTCCCAACATCGACTATGCCAAAACTAACCCAACCCCGACTATAATGATAGATTTAATTCCGTAAGTCAACATTATTGGGTGGAAGATTGTTTAGCCCTAAACTATAGTGACTAATCCGATTACATTTATCGTAATAGTCGGGTGTCGTGGTAGTTTTACTAGTCGATGTCGGACAATAAATACCCCCTCCAATAGTTCCGGAGGGGTAGAAGCTCACTTTTGTAAAAAGTGTGTGTGTGTTTTTTTCTCCTTTTTTCTTTCAACTAACACACACACAACTTCCCATCTCATATCCTTTCTCTCTAATAAACATGGCTCAATTTCTCTTTCACTTTACCATGCCTCCGGATCATGTGTTATAAGGTGAATCTAATGTTAACAATTAAATGATAAATGTAATTCCGGATAAGTCACCATATTTTAGGGCTAACATAGAGGTGCTAGATACTGGTTGGTTTTAAAATGGGGTAGAAATGGAGGGAAAAATGGGTATCGGTTGTTTATGGGTTCGGTTTAGGTTATAACTTTAGATAGAGTTAAGGGTTAGGTTTTAGGGTATAGATTAAGTTTAGTGATTAGTGTATATTAAGGTTTAGGTATAAGGATTAAGTTTTTAGGGCTTAGTTTTAAGTTTAAGGTTTAGGTTTTTTTGTTAAAAGTGAAATTAGGGTTTAGGGTTTCATTTTTAGGGTTTAGGGTTTTAGATTAGGTTTTAGAATGATTTAGGGATTATGTTTAGGGTTTAGAAGTCATGCATTAAGTGCTTGTACCTTTGGTTGTTAAAGTGGTGGAAAGTTTAAAACATGTTTAGTGAGCTAAATGAACCAAATTAGGTTTTAGGGCATGATTACTTGTAATTGTGCTTAGAAAGTTGTAACTTGATTTAAGAGGGAAAAGATATTTAAATGTTGTGTATTGATACTTGTACACATGCTTTAAAGGCTTTACATTCATTTATATAGTATACATTTACATATATATAGGGTTTTGATATAAACGTTTAACGTATAATGCTTTGTTTCGATAAAAACATTATAAAAGTACGCTGAATTATAATGTACCATGGTAAAAAAATGATATTAAGATATAGACTTGACATATTAGGATGTTTACATGATATAAACATAGATATAGATGGCATTGATAGAGGTTGCGTGAGAGCTATTTAATTTAGATCTGCAAGTTTACGTTTTAATGAGATAAAGCAAAAATTTCCTGTAAAAAGGTGGTATATAAAGTGCATCTAATTTAATAGATGGATATTACAGTGCATCTAATTTAATAGATGGATAATTACATTGAATGAAAAATTGAAAAAAAAAAAAAAAAAAAAAAAAAAAAAAAAAAAAAAAAAAAAAAAAAAAAAAAAAACAAAAAATAGGTTAGTTATAGTCCCCACCCCTTAAATAAAAGCTTGTCCCGAGATTTAGTATGGATGCCGAGTGGTGTTTTGAAAATAATTTGATACTTGGCACGAATTTGATCTTCGCGTTCCCATGTAAATTATGGTCCTCTTTTAGAGTTCCACCTTACTTTGATTATAGGAATACGACTTTGTTTCAGTTGCTTGACTTCTCGATCCATAATCTCCACTGGTTCTTCTACAAAGTTGAGTTTGTCATCAAGTCGAAGCTCTTTCATTGGAATGACAAGGGATTCATCATAATAGCATTGCTTTTAGATTAGAAACGTGGAAGGTATTGTGGACATTAATGAGCTCTTCAGGAAGCTCAAGTTTGTATGCCACTGGGTCGACTCTTTTAAGAATCTTAAATGGTCTAATGTACCGGGGATTAAGCTTTCCTTGTTTTCCAAATCGGATGATTCCTTTACGAGGTGATACTTTTAACATAACACGATCTCCAACTTGAAATTCTAAAGGCTTTCATCTTACATTGGCGTAACTTCTTTGCCGATGTCTTGCAGCTTGCAAGCGTTGTTAAATTTGCACTATTTTCTTAGTGGTTTCATGGATTATTTCTGGTCCTGTAAGTTGAACATCTCCAACTTCAGCCCAGCAAACAGGTGATCTGCACTTTCGACCATAAAGTGCCTCGAATGGTGCTGCCTTGATAACGGCATGGTAACTGATATTGTAGGAGAATTCTACCAATGGTAAGTGTCTTTCCATCCATTTCCGAAAATACTATTATAACTACATGACCTTAAGCATGTCTTCGAGTGTTTGAATGGTCCTTTCACTTGTCCATCGGTTTTGGGATGATATGCCGTACTCATTTCTCATTGAGGTACCCAAAAGCACTTTGTAATGATTGCCAAAATCTGGATGTAAAACGACTGTCGCGATCCGAGATGATAGATATTGGCACTCTATGTTGGGAGACTATTTCTTTGATGTACAAGCTTGTAAGGGTTTCCATACTATCTGTCTCTCGGGTAGGGAGGAAATGTGCGGATTTGGTAAGACGATCGACAATGACCCAGATTGTGTCACAAGTCTGCATGAGGATTTTTGGGAAGTATTGTGACAAAATCCATCATTATACTTACGCACTATCCCCCCCGATGAATCTCACGTTGTACAAGTAAGTCAGATGCTTAATGACTATTCGCCCTTAAACTCGAGAACATTTCAAAAAATTTCCAATACTCATAGCATTGGTCCTCATGCATTGACGCGTGAGCCTGATGCGCAAGGAGTGATTTTGTCCTCTTGTCGATAACTAGCCAATGACTCTTATTAAACCCTCACGTGCACGTTGCTTTTGACCTTTCCAAGTCATTTTCAAAGCCTCAAGAAGTGTTAGGTCAAACCAAATCATTAGCAATAGATGTACGTGTTAAGAAGGCTTAAAAAAGTGTTTCAAAAGTGTTTAGGTTAATTGTTCATTTGACGATATAAGAGCACAAGGTGTCATAACACTCATAACACCAAAAAGTGTTGCTACCTCAACATTCTCACTTTCAACACCAACATACCAAAATACCCCTTCACTCATTGCACCATTAACACCACCTTTTTGGGACCCACATTTTTCCAAAATACCCCTTCACAAGCTGCTACTAGAAGCTAAGGTAAAGAGATTGCTAAAGCTCCTTCTCTACATGAGTCAGATCATAAATTTGTCAGTGATGAAGAAGAGACTCAAAGGGACAAGGAAATTTAAAAGTTAATGGCATTCATATCAACATCATTTAAGAAGATCTACAAACCTACCAACAACAACCTTAAGACTTCTTCAAACACCAGGAATAAGAATGTTGATAATACTTCATGATCAGACAGAAGATTTGGATATAACAGACAGACTGGGCAGTATGAGAATCAGAGGGCGGTTAATGTTGTTGGGAATAGGGAAAATGTAGGGACTCAGGTAGTGCAACCGAATGAGATTTAGTGTTTTAACTGTAAGGAGTTTGGGCATGCAGCTAAGGAATGCAAGAAAGCAAAAAGGGCCATGTATTCTTCTTATCATAAAGAAAAGATGTTGATGTATATGCAACAGGAAGCTAGGATTCAGTTAAGGGCAGAGCAACATAATTAGGTGCAGGATTCAGATGAAGAATCAGAAGATCAAGAATTGGAAGCACATTATGTCTACATGGCTAAGATTTAAGAGGTAACTTCAGCTACTGATGTAGATAATGGACCCATATTTAACAAAGAGTCACTGGAAAAGGTACATCCACATGATGACTATAATGTGTTTGCCACTGAAAGACAGCATCCTGAGCAACCCGAACCCATTAATGACACATATGTAGTGGAAAAGGATGATAGCAATATCACTCCTGATTCATTGGATATATGTACCGTTGAAGGAAAGGTTGACCAGAATACTGCACAAGAGGAAGAACATGCTTTGCTTGCTTCATTAATTGAAAACATAAAACTTGAAATTGATGAAAGCAAAAAGATTAATTAAGATCTGAAGAAAGCAAACACGTCCTTAACAAATGAGCTTTTAAGGTACAAAGAGTATAATTATGTTAAAGAAGCTGACATTGAAATTGCAAAAGCTTATGGTTTACTTAAGGAACAAAAATCCAAATCAGACAAATCTTGTTAGAAGCGACTTTTCAAGTTTTTGACATCAAACAAAAGTTTTTAGAGTTGAAAAATAGCTTCTTGCACATACAAATACAATTGCTACTTTGCAATATGAAAATGATAAACATAAAAAGTTTTATAAAACACGTGAAGATAAGGAAATCGAAAGAGTCATTTGTTTAGAAATTCAAGTCAAATCTTTCTCGTCAGTCAATTCAAACAATGAACATGCTTAATCATAATTGGAAAACAAGTTATGCAAAACTTCAGTACCTTAGGAAAGCGTAGAGTGAGAAACCATGTCTTTGTGATATTGGATGTTATAATGATAATCTTGCAAATATGCTTACTCCCGATTCAGATGAAACAATTCATCTTGTCCAAGAAAGACGATCAAAATTATGTGATTTAATCAAACCTTTTGATTATACAAAGTTGAATAACCTTTACGAAACATTTGTTCCACAAAGAGAAAAGTCAACTGAACAAAAGTAAACGATTTCAGAATGAGTCATACACATGAAAAGACAATAAACTCAAAAGAGGTTTTCAAAACACAAACCATTTTGTTAGAAAAATGGATGTATGAAACTTTACCGTAGACTAAAAATGTAAAAGTGTTGAAAAATTCGAGTTTATCATCAAGATGTTCAATCATTGCAACAAGGAATTGAAGGTTGTTTGGAAATAATGAATGGCAGAACCTAGAGTGTTCTAGTTAATCAAGAGTTAAAATATGTCATTGTTCAAAAAACTCAATTTAGCTGTCGATAACACTACACAAGATGTGGTCCAATTTTAACACTCTTGAAAAAGAAGTTGAATCTCTTCAGTCTCAACTAGAGCTTTAAAAAACACAATTTTCAAACAAAAACGATCGACTTTTGAGGGAATATTTTTATGCTGATCATATTCCTGCTATTCTTGGATTTTATACTGATATTGATGAATATTTGGATATGGCATGCAAGTATTTAGAAGCACTCAAAAAGTGTGAATGTCTTGAAATTTAGCTTTTAAAACAAAAAAAATGTCAAAAACAAATCATTAATGAATTGTCAAAAAGGTTTTTAGAATTAGATAAACACTACATTTCTATAGAACTTTCTTTGCAACAAAGCCAAGAAAAGATCAAGAATGACAAATGTAACACCCCCAAAATCACAACGATGCAGCGGATATACCACTTGGGGTGCTACATCATAGTTCATACACACAAGTTACAGAAAACGACCTCAAAAGAGACGTTTAATAAAATGTCACATTCGATTATTTTATGTAATTACTTTTGCCATTAAGACCCCACTATCATGAACCGTTAATTACTTTTTGGAGTAAGCGTGAATGTTGTGAATAGATCTATTTGAGACTTAACTCCCCCGTTGGTGTACCTATACTTTCTGGTAACCAAACGCACTTCATTTGAATCACTATGCGGGTGTTTGGCAAAGGCACTCATTGGGGCAACTTCTTGTGATTAATGATTATCTCAAGGTCTCGGTGTCATGAGCTTAGGGCAATAATAATGTTTTCTATAATAATTGTACTCATTGCAATTATTACACTTATGGGTGTATAACAACGTAACCCACTGTTATGATGACTTGTATTCAAACTGTTTAAAATAAACCTATGGATTTCACTCAACCTTTGTGTTGACTTTTTAGAATGTTTATCTCAGGTAACTGAGCATCTTATGGCACGGAGTGGCACGAACTTGAAGATGGCTAAACTGTTATCATTCAAACTTTATGTTTTCATGTAGATTTTGGGACCTCTGTTTGTAAAAACTCTGATGAAATAATGAATGATAACTTATCTTTTAAAAACGTCCCTTTTGAGTCGTTTTCTATTATTATGACTGTTGTACTATGAAATAATACCCCAGATTAGCTTCCGCTGCTATATGTCAAAAATAGGGGTGTTACATTTTCTTAGGTTATTATTTTGCTAGCTGAGCATTAGGAGCATTTGGATGCGCGGATAACAAAACTTTAAAGGCTTGGTTTTTCTTCATATTCGATAATCATTTTTCTTTAAATATACCAATGTGTCATGTTTAAACTCTTTTAGCTTTTGTTAAAAAGGAAATTATTTTCTGGGGGTCACGGTAAGATTCATAATGATGAAGATGGAGATGTAATATAGGACACGGGATGAATATAAAACGGGATCACCATTATATTATATCATGAACAACTTGCCTTTGTACTGTACATAGTCAAAATTTTGACAAGTTTTATTATTTATATCACACATCCCGTGGCTAGGTTCTAACAAAAACTATAACTAGTATCTAATCTAGTAGTCCGATGGTCCTTCCTGGCTATTCTTGTGTTCATAGATTACATTCGAAAGACTTTCCTTATCTGGTTGGTGACGAGCCTGGATATCTTCGATGATTTGTTCTAGATTATCAATCCTGAAGCGAGCCAGAGCAATCTTGCTGTTATTTCCCATTTTCTTTCTTTGAAGTTTAGCAATTTGAGTACGAGACTCTCAGAGTTCAGCTTCTAGATTGTGTAATTCTTTGTGTCTGATCACCAGGCTTTTCAAGTCCTTATATTTTGTCTTCTCTGTGCTCAACGCTGGGTCAATGAGAGAGCTCATTTAGGTGATTCAAAATTTTCCTCAATTTGCTCCTCGTGAGGTTCCAGACTTGTCTTACGAGAGCTTTCTTCCTATCTCCATATTTTTGGGTAGGGGAGAAGTAGAAAGGATTGATTCGTGCACGAACTCGTTCTTTACGTGGCAATTAATTCCTCAGAAGAAAGGATTCTTGAGGATTAACATTGGAGATCGGCTTGAAGATGGAGGCACAATAGTGGCGGTGGAATAGGTGATTCGTTATAGCATTAGTATGCAGCATAACCTTCATATAGGGGTCATCATGAAAAAAGTTGAAAGAGTTGGTGTAAGCTCTTATCGGAACTAAAAACAAATGAATTATTCGAAGAGCTAGAATGAATTTTTCCTGTGTGAAGCTGGGCCCTAGACGGGAACCGGGATGTAGTCAGGAAAGTTGTGAGGAAAAGCATTCCTTTAATATTGAAGTAAGTAGGATGGTTGGGAGAAACATCACTTGTTAACAACACAGTGGTAAATAAACATAAGTTATTTATATAATGTATAATAGTAATGTACTTTCATAATATTTGGGGAGATGTAGTGGCACGGGGGACTTTCTTGGTTGGAAAAAGGAGGAAAAGCAGTTATAGTTAAAGGTTTTTAACTTGTTTATAAACCGGAGCTCTTGATACCAAATGTATATAACACCCCATTTTTTTCTATAGCACGCGAAAGCTATCTGGGGTATTATTTCATAGTACAACAGGTCCTAATAATAGAAAACGATCAAAAGAGACGTTTTTTTTTTTTTAAAAGCTATTATCATTTAATTATTACATCAGAGTTTTTACAAAACAGAGGTCCCAAAAATCTACATTAAAAACATAAAGATTGAATGATAACAGTTTTAGCCATCTTCAAGTCTATGCATTCGTGTCATAAGATGCTCAGTTACCTGGCGATAAAATAAAATGCTAAAAAGTCAACACAAAAGTTGATGTGAAATCATAGGTTTATGTTAACAATTTGAATACAGTAATCATAAACAGTGGGTTAGTTTTGTTATACGCCCATAAGTGTAATAATTGCCATGAGTTACAAATTATTATAGAAAACAGAGTTATTGGGCCTAAGCTCATGACACCAAGGACTTGAGTCAATCAATAATCACAATGAAGTTGCACCACGGGTGCCTTTGCAAACACCCGATAGTGATTCTAAATGAAGTGCGTTTTGGTTACCAGGTCCCACCAATCAAAAAAGTTATTAGTACCACCATATGGGGGAGTTCAGTCCTAAATAGATCTATTAAACATTTGCGCTTACTCTGAAAGTAATTAAGGTTTATGATAGTGGGGGTCATAATGGAAAAAAAGTAAGGACTTAGGCAATATATAGTGTGTGTGTGTAGGCATATAGTTGGAAAAAAACACTCGATTTCACTTCTTATAAGCTTGTCATCCCTCGCGAGTTTATTGAAAACATTAGGAAGATTTAAAATGCGAAGGCTATGAACTCACCTATAATAGGGAAATCTGATTGATGGCAAAGTATATCAAGTTGAAGTAACGGCCTGTAACGCAACCTTGGGGTAATATGTAAGTCTTAGTCATGATGGTTTAATGTTTAAAACTTGAATAAAGTTTATCGTATTACTTAATTTATTGATTTATGGAAATTGTATCTCTGTTAGGGCAACATATGATGAGCGGTTCATGTAGTAAACGTTTTGAAGAGCCAGGACACTTTAAATTCAGTAAATCTTGCAACTCGTAAAAGTTATTCTCCATGAAAACTCCTCACATGAAGCTCCCTAGTAACGTGACACGATAAAATTTAAAGTTTCTTCAAAAGTTAGTCGAAGATAAATTACGTTAAATATATAACGTAATTGTTTTATAATGCGTCGATCAATGATTAATAACGATTGATGTGTCGGGTTTTAATAATATATATATAATTTATATAAAAATATTATATTTTATATTTTTAAGTTTGCAAAAATGGCAATATATACCCTTGGTTTATAAACTTTTACAAGTTTAGTCCTCTATATATAAAGTATATATAATTTAAACCTTTAACTTTAGAACTTGGCAAGATAGGTCCTTATAGTTATAACTTTAGAATAATAAAATTTTCAGCCCCTCTAGTTATAAATTTCAGAAAGTTACGATATATACCCCTATGCATGAAAACATTTTCAAATCAAGTCTAAAAAGCCATGTAAGCTTATTTTAGGGTTCCAAATGATATTTGCAGGTTATAGCTTATTAGAATAAGCTAAAATAAGATGTTCTAACGTAACAAAAGTTTAGAAAAAGGATTCGTTAGCTAGAAAATCAAAACGGGTCATTTTTAGGGTTTTAACCAAAAACACATGGGTTTGAGGTTTCAAGGCTTCAAACATGAGTTTATATATGATCTTAGATTATTATGTAACATTCTAAACCCAGAATATGCGTTTATTCGACAAGATTATAAGCTTATTAAGCCTAAAATGGGTCGAAATGGGGTTTTGGGTTTCGTACGCTAGTAACGCCTTCAATGGCTACTTTTTCTTGATTCTGCTTCTATTTGGTGAGTTTATTCCTTATTTGATCTTATTGGTCTTGTTTAGAGCTCACTTTACTGTGTTTGATAGTTTTGAGGTTGTGATTTAAAATGGGTTTGTATGTTTCGGCTTTATATAGTGCTCGAAACTTGGTGGCCCAAGGTTTGAGGCTTGGAAGTAGTGGCCAAGTTCTAGGGTAGTGGACTAAGGAAGCCTACTGTATGGGAGTATGGGAGGTAGGAAATGTTAGGCAATGCGTGAGAAGGGGGAGTGTTGGAAGGATGCGAATGGACAAGGGTGACAAGGAGGTGACAAGGCCAAACTTGGTGGCCAAGGTGGTGATGAAGGTGCTTGGTAGGCTGCCTAGTGAGGTCATGGTGATGCAAGGGAGGTGCTAGGATGCTAGCTTGGCTTAGAAAATGGGTTAAAAAGAAGTAAAAAGGTGACGGGTGGTTTAGGGTTTCGGCTTAGGATTTAGGGTTTTAATTCGTGGTTTAGGGTTAGGATTAAGGATAGTTTAAGGTTTATGATTAAGGTTTAATGTTAGGATTAGGGTTTAGGATTAGGTTTAAGGTTTAGGGTTTAGTTTTAGGTTTAAAGTGAAATTAGGGTTTTAGGGTTTCGTTTAGGGTTTAGGGTTTTAGATTAGGGTTTTAGGATGACTTAGGGTTTAGGTTTAGGGTTTAGGAGTCATGCATTAAGTGTTTGTACCTTGTGTTAAAGTGGTAGTAAGAAACTAAAGTAATTTAGGAGGTAAAATGACCTAGTTTGGTTTTCTTGCATTATTGACTTGTACATTGTGCTTTAGAAAGTTATAACTTGATTTAGGAGGGAAAAGATATTCAAATTTTGTGCATTGTACACTTGTACACATGCTTGAAGGCTCGCACATTCATTTTATACGTATACATTACATATAATTAGGGTTTTGATATAAACGTTAACGGATAAAGTCTGTTTTGATATAACGTTGTAAATGGTACATTAAATGGATAATGTACTTGGTAAAAATGATATTAAGATACAGACTTGACATATTAGGATGTTTACATGATATAGATGGCATTGGTAGAGGTTGCGTGAGCTCGTTTACTTTAGAGATGCAAGTTACGTTGAATAATGAGATAAATCAAAAATTTCCCTGTAAAAAGGTGGTAAATTTATAATAGATGGATATTACAGTGCATCTAATTTAATAGATGGGTAGTTACAGTGATGAAAATTACGGGTTGTTATAGAAAATACATGCAAAACGTCAATAATAATGTTGATGAATTCATAGGTTTAAGTAAAAGCAGTATTGAAATAATTTAAAGTAACATTTCAGTAAGAAAAGTAGCGTTACAACATTTCAAAGT
>BQNB010090847.1:8787-27038 GCA_026074375.1 Tanacetum coccineum | reverse complement strand
TTGAAACATGAATGAACTTTGTGCAAGTATGTATTACAATATATCTAATGTTCTATTACCATGGTACTTGAACATATAACATTTTTCTTTTATCATCCATTTAGATTCGTTTATCATATAAGAGGGAATTTCATATATACCCAATAAAATTAAAAAAAATTAAATATTTCTCTAAAACACAAGTTATCAATGCATGATGTAAAATCCTATTAAAGAATGTTTGTATAATAAATGTAAATTTAAAGTGTTTTTGGGATATATGTGTGAAGGTATGCTACATCCACAAAAACTTACACAAAAGAATTTTCACAAAATGATGTGTTATACATTCATTGGAAGATGAGAATATAAAAGTAAGAAAGAGAATTGATTAGAATGATTTTCATTGGCGACAAGTCATTTTGTGAAAGATTCTTTGTAAATATTTTGTGGATGTAGCATTTTCCATATGTGTGACACCCTAGGCAAATCCCACATTGGCTGTGGCCTGGAGAGATGTTGGGTTCATAAGATAACATTCGCCTTACAATGACATAACGCGTTTTATGGTCTACTGCGAGTGGGGTTCCTAGGAACTGGAAGTTAAGCGTGCTCATGTGAAAGTAGTACTGGTTTGGGTGACCTGCTGGGAAGTCTTCACATGAAGGCCACAAAGCAAAGCCGTGAGCCTGCGGGCAAAGCAAACAATATTGTGGTCTGCGTAAGGTGGGGTGTTACAAGTGGTATCAGAGCCACTCCTGAGCCGTTCGGGATGGTGGGGCAAACCTCATCGAGGATGATGAGTCCCTAAGGGGGGTGATTGTGACACCCTAGGCAAATCCCACATTGGTTGTGGCCTGGAGAGATATTGGGTTCATAAGATAACATTCGCCTTACAATGACACAACGCGTTTTGTGGTCTACTGCGAGTGGGGTTCCTAGGAACTGGCAGTTAAGCGTGCTCATGTGAAAGTAGTACTGGCTTAGGTGACCTACCGGGAAGTCTTCACATGAGGGCCACAAAGCAAAGCCGTGAGCCTACGGGCAAAGCGGACAATATTATGGTCTGCGTAAGGCAGGGTGTTACACTAAGAACAGCCTAATTGCTTCAATCCTAGCAACTGGAGCAAAAACCTCATCATAATCTATTCCTTTTTGTTGAGTGTGACCTTGTGCAACCAACCTTGCCTTATTTTTAATCACTATACCTTTCTCATCTTTCTTGTTCATGTACACCCATTTTGTTCCAATGGCCCTCTTGTCATATGGTAAATCCACCAATGTCCAAACTTGTTGTAATTTGAATTGCAGAAGCTCTTCTTGCATAGCTTCTATCCAGCTTGGATCTTTTAATGCTTGGATTACCTTCTAGGGCTCTTCCTAGAGATAGGAAACAAGCAAACAAACAAGTATGAAGGTCTTCATAAGTTTTCCCTTCATAAACAGTACTAATAAACCCTTGTTCATTTGTAGTCTTTGTCATTCTCCTTGTCTGTACACCAGACTCAATCACATGATCAAGTGATGATCTTAGGATTCTTGATTAAGTAGAAGGAACTGGATATGTGGTAGCAATGTTGCTCAAATCCAATTCTGATTCATCACCAAAGAAATCATCATATGTGGATTCAAGTGGAGCAGTAGGAACTGTTGGACTAACAATATTAATATTTAGAATACCAGTATTAAAATTTGTACTGGCAGTATTAATACTTGGCCCAGCAGTATTAACATCTTAAGCACTGTTTTCAGTCCTTTCTTGATCATCAATTCCACCTTTATCATCCTTCTTTTCAACATCATTAGAAGGTTGTGATTCATCATTGCTAGCATCCTTTGAAGAAGAATCAAATAGTGAACCATCTTTCCATAGTGGCATTAAGATGTAGTCTTGGCTAGATCTTAGGTATCCTTTGCTATAAATGACCTGCGACATTACCTTTCTTCTACCTACAAAATCATTAAGCTTTGTACCTCAACAACTGGCACATAATTCATAGATTTTGTTTAGAACACAATGTCAAACAGCCACTTTGGGTCCATCACTTGCACATAATAAGCTTTATCCTCCAAGAAACCAACAAGCAAGTTTTCTTTACATACCTAGTTATCTAATGATGATACTATACAATGAGTAATCCAACAAAGAATCCATCATCATACTTTCCAACAACTTGCCTAAATTGATCTAAAGTATTAATAAGGTAACATGACACCAAATGTGTTTCATGAAGCTTAGGAAAAGGTGTTCTACCTCTAAATTATTTTCATTAGGGTCTTTTATGAGGCTTGACATACAATACCCAAATCGCACCCTAGCACAGTATTAACTGCTTTAGTCCCAAAATGTATTAGGCAATTAGAGTCAGCTAACATGGTTCTAAGCCGCCTCAAATACTGTCTATTTCTCTCTAGCAACATCATTTTGCTGAGGAGTTACTAGCACATTAAATTCCCTCTTAATGCCTTCTTTCACAAAACTCACTCATAACACTAATTTTGAACTCTGATTCATTGTCACACATCTTATTATCATTACATTCATATCAACCTAGATTTTTCTATCTGAGTTATAAAGCACATAAGAAGCACTGAAGTATCATCCTTAGATCAAAAAAGAAAACCCTAAGAAAATTGTGCAATAATCATCATGACAACTAGACAATATTACTATATTCACTAAGCTGATCACAAAATAGGACCACAACAAGTCCCAAAGTTATGCAACATGAAATAAAGGCATAGTAATAGAGTTTCGAATTTTTGGACTTACATGAGGCTTTGTGGTTGTTTTCCCTTCTAAGAAAGACAACACAAGTTTGGTCATTTTAATATGTTTTATAGGTAACACCTTTCACAAGGTTACTCCTTTACAAAAGTATTATTAAATAGTATTAAAATTTACATGACCTAGCCTCCATATGTCATAGCATTGGATTTCCTCAAGTGTGGCTTTGCACCGAGACAATTAAACTCCTCTTTAAATGAACATTATTCTTATATCACACTGTACATATTGTTCTTTCTAAGAACTTATAAGTAAAACCTGACTTTCCTACAACCCGACTTTCATCAGCTAACTTAAAGTCAGGAGACATAACAAAACATCCAGTGTCAGTAAAAAGAACACTATTCCTTTTGTCGCACATCTGTGAAACACTAAAAAGGTTAAAATGTAACTCCTTGACAAAGTACACATCTTCAAAATCAAGCTTACCAGTTTTAATAGTTCCTTTACCAGTAATTTTCCCTCCTTTGGCTCCTCCCCCAAATGTAACATATCCTCTATCAAATTCCCTTGAAGTCTGAGTGATAGAACATGTTCCCTGTCATGTGCCTTGAGTATCCACTGTTAACATAACTTTGATCTTCTTTTTGTGGATGACCCTGCACATAAAAAGAAGGAAATTAGTTTTCTTTGAGGACCCAAAGCCATCACTAGACTTGGATATAGCCTCGTGCATCAACATAGATTATGTATCTTCAAAGTAATAGATGCACTATTAATTTTTGGTAGTCGCACCAAACCTAACATGCTGAGGCCTTAACAGCATTAACCTGATTTTCCTTAACAGCATTAACTACTGTTGAATTTGGCGTAGCAGTATTAACTGCTTTTGGCCTAGCAGTATAAAATCTTCTCTTAGCAGTATTAACTTTTTGGTTAACATTTTTGTTAGTTAATGTTGTTCTTTTATAATAGGGCCTCTTTTCAGTTGATTGTAATGATTTAGAAAAATGTGACATTGGTCTAGCACTATAAACTGTAGTTTTGGGTTGAGCAGTATTAACAGACCTAGCAGTATTAAGTGGTCTTAGGCCAATTTTCATTAAAACTACTCTTGGAGCCATGTTCCTGTGAGCACTAGGGTGAGCATTTTTAGCAAAATAATTATAATTCACCCTTGTATAATTTTTCTCAGATACCACCCTTTCCCTTTGATGGTAATTGCAGTTAGCCTGCACATGGTCAAAACTTCCACAGACAAAACAAGCTTTATTGTACATCACAAAGTCACTTCCTAGTTGTTGGGACTTCTGATTATTCCAGTTTCTTTGATTTCCCCTAGGACTTTGTGACCTGTACATTTTAGCATACTTAACTGGTTTCCTAACTGGTTTTTCTTGTTGTTTAGGTCTAACAAGTTCTATCTTAGTAACAGTAGGAAAAACAGTTTTCTTCTCTAACTTATCATCTAACATCAACTCCTTAGCCATTGGAGCATCAGAAGATTCCCTAACCTCATTAGAAATATCTTTACTAACACTCTTAGTAGTCTTAGGTCTATAGCCTTTAAACTCAGGCTGTTAGAACTCCTCTAGACCAGAGTTGGACAAATCAAGCTTTGGGGTGAAAATAACCCTTTATGGGGAGGTGGAACAGCATTATAGCTTACAAACCCCACACTTTTTCTACTATTATCAGTTATCTGACTCCCTATTAATTAGTCTAGACTCTTAGAAGTATTATCCAATTTTTCAATTTTATGTTGATTGCTTTCCTTTTCTTGCTTAAGCTTTTCTAACTCGCTTTTAAGCATACTAATTTCTAAGTCTTTATATGAGATATCTCTTTTTAGAACAGCAAGTTGCTCACAAAAAATAACCTCATTCTTTTTGTAAAAGACAAGTTGCTCTTCTACAGATGCTAACCCTCTTTTCTAAGTAGCTAAATTGAACTCAGATTTGTTAAACTCTATTCTTAAATCATCAAGTCGAGTTTTAAGAGTTTTAAAGCTTTTTAGACAGATTTTTGAACAAGTTTTGTCATTATGTACCTCAGAGTCTAAAAAAACCATAAGAGCCATGTTTGTACGGACTTCATCATCTGCCATATAGCTCTAGTCAAAACCAGCTCCATCAATAGCCAACATTGCTTTGGAAGAAGTTTCTTCTACGTTTATAGTCCTTCTAGAGCTGTCTTGATTCATGTTCTTGTTATCTTGGTTCCTAGGTGCTTTGCATTCCCTTGCAAAGTGTCCCATCTTGTGACAGTTAAAACACTCTACCTTGGACTTGTCAAATCCAGCTATGTCACTCCCATTGATAGTGATCTTTCTACCAGTTTTCTAGAAAAACCTTCTTGTCCTTATGCTCAGCAATGCTAACTGCCACTTCAAATCCATCTCTTCTAAGTCATCTTCGTAGATTTGTTCAAGGTCCTCATGTACAAGTTGAGACCCGTTTGGTTGACTGGCCAAAAATGCAAAACAGTGGCATCACTTAAGTTAGCAGTATTGTCTTGAGTACTAGCAGTGCTAACTTGAGTGCTAGTAGGGCTAACTTGAGTGTTAGCAGTACTAACTCCATAAGCAGTATTAACTTCATTAGTACTGCTAGGAATTGATACAAAATCCATATTATAAGAACTCGAGTTTGAGCTTGTGCTTGCAGTTCTTTTAACCTCTTGTTTAACAATCTTGAAATTGTTGTAGAGATCATCAAATCTCATTGTGTCTAGATCAGGTTTATTCCTCCAGACCACAACATGAGTATTCCACTCAGAAGGCAGACTTCTCAAAAGTTTCAAATTGAGATCTTCTTGTAAAATATTTTCACCCAAGATAGCCAGCTGACTTACAATCTTCTGAAGCTTGTTAAAAATAGAGTTAAGAGACTCTGTGCTAGGAGCACTAAAGTTCTCATACATTTGCTTTAGAAGAGTCTTCTGAGTCTTCTTTGTGGCTTCATTACCACCAAATCTTGTTTGTATAGCAGCAAACAAAGTCTTAGCATCCTTGTAGTGATTAAATGTCAGTAGATGTTCATTAGGAAGTGCCATAAGTAACATACTACTTGCATTTACATCATTCTTCTTTTGAGCCTTTTCTTTAGTAGTTACAGGACTTGTTATTAGTGTAGTTGAGGTACCATCAGCATTTGTTGTTGTTTGAGCTACTGGTTTGAATGAGTTTCCATTCTCTATGACATCCTATAAAGCATAGTTTTGTACTTGAAAGTATTGCTCAATCCTTAGCTTCCACATATCATATTCACCCTGTTTGAGAATGGGCAACTTTGCAGTAGTATTGGTTTGAGCTGTTTCTAGATCTATCTCCTCCTTGTAAGTAAAGAGTTCTTCTTGTCAGTTTCTTCTAGATCAAAGTTTTAGTAACAAGCTCTAATACCACTTGTTGATCCCAACTTAAGATCGATTCCTTAGCTTGTAAAGGTTTAGTTAATTTGGATAAATCCAAAACAACTATGTTAGAAACTTTGTGAATACTAAAGAGTACGCGGAATCTACTCTTTAATACTTAAAAGAATATTAATGAAACAGTAAACTGTATGAACAATGATATTACTAAAAATCTCTAATATTACTATTATCAATAATACGAGTACTCTGTGTAGTACTAGGGTTTACAACCTTGAAGCTATATATCAAAAGACGTCTATGAATTATCTAACACCATAACCTAGGATCTCCTTTTATACGCCAAGGAGTCCTTTACAAGATAACTACATATCCTCTATAATATTAATCTTATACGTATCTTTCTAACTATATAGAATATACACTGAATAAGTCAATACATATCTTTTCACACGTCTTTATCACATTAGCAGTCTTAATCTTCATGCAACAGTCTTAAGTCCTTCAACAGTCTTAAGTTAGTACTGGTAGTACTAACTTTGCTCTAGCAGTACTAACTTGTTAGTACTGGCAATTATAATGTAAGCAGTACTAATTGTTTACTTGGCAGTACTAAGTATGAAGACATTTAATTCCCAACACCTCACATGTACAAGTCTTCACTTCCTCTACGCACTCTTACAACCCATTCTAGATAATCACTTGTTAAACCATCTTACCCAACAAGTGATCACTTTCTTCACACATACACACGAAATACTTTTCTTCTTAAACCATCCTATAATCACATATGCCCACTCTTTTCTCAATTATTGGCATTGTGATTATCAACCCAAATCAATCCTTTGATTTCACTCTTAAACACTCTTAAACTCATACTTATCTTCCTAAACACAAACAACCTTCCCACACATAATCGTTCACCAAATAAACCTTAAACCTTATCCCAAACAATGCCAACTCGCATTCCTTATAGATGTACTTCTTGTGTACCCTATGTACTTTGTGTCTCCAACATTCCCTACCAAAATCTTCCATATCTTTTCAAAATATTCTCCACCACATACTCATTATTCATCTTCTTCCCAATACAATTCAAATTTCGCACACACACACTTCATCTCTACTCTTGATCAAGCCATGTCAACAATCCAACTTCTTACATTCTTTACTTCTCAACCATTGGATTGTTTCTCAAACAAACACAACAAACACACTTTCACCTCTATCCTTGATCAAGCCATCTCATCAATCCAAACTTTCTCATCTCGTTCTCAACCCTTGAATTGATGCTACATCTCAAACAAACACAAACCATCGCTTAGACACTCTCTACTCACTCACATAACAAACATAACTCTATCATGTGTACACTTCTCATCTCAACCCTTCATTTCAAATGAGCTCAAGAGGCTCCCTTCTATCTTATCTCATCATATCAAGTCACCTCATGACAACTCATTGCCAACCAATACACAACTCACTCTCTAATCCAACATGTGTGTTATTCAATTTGAAATTCAAATTTCAAATTCCTTTTCCCCCTTTCTCACCAAGCAAGGAATACTCCTAGAATATTCTCTTGGTTTGTAACTAGCTCCTCTAACCCTTAGTTGTATCTCAACTATGCTAGTTACACATTTAAGGAATACCCAAAATGACCTTTTCAATAATTCTTTTCTAATCTCTACTTTATCGAATAAGCGAAACGCTTTTAATACTTCACAAACATTTTACCAAATGGCTATCTAAGTTGGTTGACCTTGAGCATAAAATTGATTGAAAGGTCATAGTTTTAAGTACAATTGGGGGTTTAACAAGAACAGATATTTAAAACACCAAAGTCCCAAGGAAAAACAATGTTGAGATTTTGGCACGCTGGGTACGCGCTGACGTGTGGGCAGCGAGCCAGACTCGAATTAATTTTTCCAAGTTTGGACTCTTGTCCTATAAATACCCTCTCTTGGCTTTTGTATTCATCACCTCTTGCAGACATTCTTTCCTCTCTATTCTCTTCTCTAATCCTCTAAGTCTAAACATCAAAGTGTTCTAATCTTCTCATTTTATCATTCTATTGAAGTGAACACATCTCCGCAAGAGAGCTACACAAGTACCTAATCCATACTTGTATGTTTTGTCGAGGGTCTTCTTTCTCATACCCTTTCTATTAGAATTTAGTCTCTAAGCTAGGTTAGGGATTTGATTCTTAAATCAAACTATCTTTCAATTATCAAGTTGTTAGAGAAGTCTTGTATCCATGGGATCAAGCCTAGATCATTAAGGATCTAGTTGGGGTTTGACAAGCTTCCAAAGGAAGGCTTTTAGAGTTATAGGTGAATCACGGGTTCTTAAAGGTGGATTCTGAGGGCAAAATACTGTAAGTGGTAACTCTTCTGTGTGAGCGCCGAGCTTTGTTGAAAGTAGGTGGAGTTAATTTGTAATACGGTTTGTAGTCCACCATAAGGATTATACTTGTAATAGTATCGGTGTCGTGGATTCAAAACTGGATGTACGGATTGACTAAACTCCCCTTCCCGGACCAGTATATATTGTGGTGTCTCTTTTATCTTCTCTCTATCTACTTATTTTCATTTTGCAAAGTAGTCTAACACACCACTCGGTTCTTTCAAAACTTAAACGATAGAGGAACGGTCGAGAACTAATGTAAGGAAAATGTATCAACCATGAATATCGATAAAATGCAGGTTTGTTTATTAGTTCAAGATTGTTTATCTACGCAAGGGGCATATATTCCTAATTTAGGAAGGGGTACTTATTCCTAAGACCTAGGACACACTATTCTGTCACATTTAGACGCATCCAACTTAAAGAAGCATTTGTGGTATTATATTCTTATCTTAGGATATAGTAATGGTGCTATTACTGAAACCTAGATCATCGAGACTTTACCAATTACTTTCTTAACGACTCTTTACCTATACTAGTAGTCCATTGTCTAGTCTTACCAATGAATAAGAACGTTACTCGTTGATACCAAGGTCACCTATATGGGTTCAACTACAGCTCTATAATCTAATGGCAAGGATAGGTCAATATTTGTGATCCTATGATTCTAGATATATAAATTGCAATATGGAGAGCTATCCCGGACTCTTAGCCTACGCCCAAACAACACCGAAGTTGTAGCGCATTAAATATGTAGGACTAGACCCAGTTGAATGATAGGTCGCATACTTAAGCACGTAAACGAATATAAATTGATAAACATAAACAACAATCAACGATAAATTAAGCAATCGAGATAAACAAACCAAACATTAGATCTTCATAAACATGGCTGATACCTAAAGGTATTAGCCCATAGTCATTGTAAAAATACACACGGTTTGATATTTAACGATTAAAATAAAGAACATAACGAATGCGTATTCGGTTGCACAAAGATTACAAGAGTTTTCATATGATCTTGAGGCTCTTTTATGACCTTTTATGCTCTTCTAATCGTCTCTTGGTCGACTTGGTGGTTTAGGGATTCACTTGCATCCCTTAAATTGAAATTAGGGTCGTCTATATTTATAGGGTCTAGTATTCAGTTCGATACGGCGTATTGAGAAGCTCAATACGGCGTATTGGATGACTTGGCGTGGACTCCAAGAATAAAATATTACAAAATTCTTACGCAGGAATTTGGATACGCCGTATCTGATTTTTGGATACGGCGTATTGACCAATACGCCATATCCGATTTCTTGGATACAGAGTATTGACCAATACAGAGTATTGGGGTTTTTGGATACGGGAATACTTGGATTAAATGTTGTTTTTCTTGATGTTTTGACCAAAAGTATCATATAGCGTATCAATGCGTATCTCAAAGTCAGGCAATGGTCTTGAGTTCTTCAAAGTCTTCAGATACGGCGTATGCTTCTAGAATGATACGGCGCATTGATGTCAGAATTAGCGACTTTCTGAAACTCTTCGTTTATGCTCCAAAACACGTCATTTTCTCCATCTTTTGCCAACTACTCGATAATTACTACAAATAACAAATATAAACAATTAAGTACCAATTCTTGCAATAATAATAAAATATGGGTTATTTACATGGGATAAATGATGATTAAAATAGACGTTATTTGAATGTCATCAGGTGGCCCAATATGAAAGCTGAGATTGCCAGCTACGTTAGTATGTGTCTGACATGTGCCAAAGTTAAGGCAAAGTACCAAAAACCATTTGGATTGTTGGTTCAAACTGAGATTCCCCAATGGAAGTGGGAAAACATCACAATGGATTTCGTTACTAAGCTACCAAAGACGTCGACTGGTCAAGACACGATTTGGGTAATCGTCGGCCGACTCACTAAATCCACACACGTTCTGCCTATGTAGGAAATTGATTCAATGGAGAAGTTAACGAGATAGTACTTGAAGGAAGTAGTCTCGAGGAATGGAGTGCCAGTTTTGATAACCTCATATCGAGATAGCATATTCACTTCCCATTTCTCGCAATCGCTTCAGAAAGCTCTAGGTACTCAACTAGATATGAGTACGGCTTATCATCTATAAACTGATGGTAAAAGTGAGAGGACCATTCAAACATTAAAAGATATGCTACGTGCCTGTGTGATTGATTTTGGAAAGGGTTGGGATAGACATCTACCTTTACTGGAATTCTCGGACAACAATAGTTACCACACGATTAAGGCTGCTCCATTTAAGGCATTGCATGGTCGTAAGTGACGATCACCTATCTGCTGGGTTGAGGTTGGAGTTAGCTAACTCACCGGTCCAGAGATCGTCCACGAAACAACTGAGAAGATTATTCAAATTAAAAGCCGAATTTAAGCTGTTCGTGATAGCCAAAATAGCTACGATGACGTGAGGCGTAAAGCACTTGAGTTCCAAGTGGGTGATAAGTTCTGCTGAAGGTTTCACCATGGAAAGGGGTGATCCATTTTGGCAAATGGGGAAAGCTGAACCCTCGGTACATTGGACCTTTCAAGGTTCTTGCTAAAGTGAGAACGATTGCTTATCGAATCAAACTCCCAAAACAACTAAGCCGAGTGCATAGCACTTTTCTTGTCTCGAACCTGAAGAAGTGTTTATCTGACGAAACACTTATCATTCCGTTAGACTAAATTCAAATCGACGACAAGCTGCACTTCATTGAAGAACCAGTTGAAATAATAGACCGTGAGGTCAAACGTCTAAATCAGAGTCGTATTCCTATCGTCAACGTCAAATGAAACTCAAGGAGAGGACTTGAGTTTACTTGGGAACGTGAAGACCAATTCCAGAAGAATTACCCGCATCTGTTCCAAAACCTGTAACTGCACCGAATGATACGACTTAAGCTTTGAGGACAAAGCTCTTTTAACGGGGAAAGGATGTGACACTCCATAAAATTTCCAGGTCAACATCTTTGACTTTTCGTGCATAAATTTGACTTTTTATAAGTTACGTGTTGAATTGACCAAAAACCAGGAAGTTGTCCCGCGTGTAACTGAGAAACGTTATCGGATGCGTTCCGACTCTCAAAATAACGTAGTCTTTAGAAGACTAGCGCGTTTCTATCTATCGTGTATATATATAAAATTATGCATTTTATTTCCGAAAGTCGCGTATTTTTAACTTTTTGGGTATTGCGTATTTACTAGAAATAAATACAAGAGCAAGCTTAAATATCTTGAAAATCTTAAAGAAAATATCTAGTGAAAAGAATCAATGTTCGGCAACTTTGTCCCCTCCCCTTTCTCCCTTATGCCCCCTCCCCTTGCCAACACCACTTCCCAATTTTAGCATTTTTGTTCCCTTGGTACACCTTTGGTCCTAAGATTCCTTTGGAAGGATATAGGTTCAATCCACTTTCAATGAATCTAGGACTTTATTTATTCCTTATTATCACTTCATTTCTTCATTTCTTTTTTCACACTAGTGATGCGTATTTTATTTTAAAATATATTTTTCAAGTTTTAAATTTATAAAACTCGATTCACCTGACAAACGCACTAACGGGCAGAGAACCCGATCGTAAGTAGTGTAGAGATGGTAAATCCGAGGGTAGTCTCAAGCAGTTAGGGCTGTTTTAATCAGAGTTTAATTGGTTATGATCGGTTTTTGAAGTTGTTTTAGAATATTAATTTGTAAGAGTTTATGAGAGAATTATAGAGGTTTTATCAATAAAAGAAAATCAGGCTATATTAGAAACTACTTAGAAGAATAACACCATTTAACTAATTAAATATCATAAGTTTAATTATCTTGATCTCAGTGTATGTCTTAATCTCTTGTTTTATTAGTGATTTATAAAGTCGACAGACCTAAATAGATATATTTAGTCTGTCCTATCATTCCTGCGATCCCGAATTCATCGAAAGTCACGAAGGTAGGGCAACCAGGTCATAGTGATTAAATTCCACTTTCCCATGGTACTAGTCTAATATCCTATACAGATATTATCTCTTTGAAAGAGTTATTATGCTTTTTAAGTATCTTAACTCATAGAGGTCTGGTAAACATGTTAGTTCCTACACTAGGGATCGGAATGAATCACTACCTAGTACCCTGCTAATCCATGTTCAAGTGGTAATCTAATAACAGGATTAACATGATCTAAACCACCCGCAATACTACCAAAACCTCATGGGTAACACGGTGTCAAAAGGCATATCCAATAAAACAATTGTACAGACAAAGAGATCAAAAATAAATAACCCAGGAATAATTAACAAATTAAATAACAAGAACAAAATTAAACATAATAAATATCAAGCATCAACAAATTAAGCCGAAATCAAATAAATCATTAAAAATAATTAATTAAAATCAAACTGTAATTGTTGAGGAATCATGTACAAATCATGCTGAAATAATGCTCCCGATCTTCTAGTTAGATTCCGTGGCAAACCCCAAAAGGTTCGCTCTATACCCGAATGTCGAATAGTAGCAAAAAGGGAATAAAACCCTTTTGTCTTTATTCGCCGGCAAGAAGGAGAAAACCACAAAACTCCATTAATGCAATCTGCTCCATTCGAACTATATATATAGATATTATGAACTTCGGGTACTTGGCAAGTTTAGTCCTCCATCGTAGTTGCAACTTTATATTTAATCCTTGAAACTTCATAATAATTATACACTTCCTGTCCCTGGATGAGTCATACTTTACGGCGTAACGGCATCGTCCATGTTACGCCGTAATCCTCCTGACGTGGCTTTCCAACATTTAATAGAAAAATATGTTACGGTGTAATTACTTTAACACGTTACGCCGTAACCCTTAGTCAGCATCATTATCTTTTCCATATTAATAATTTACGACGTAACTCATACGGGACGTTACGCCGTAATGTCTCGTCAGCACCAAATCTTCGTTATTAATAATTGATTACGGCGTAAATCCTTCGGGACGTTACGCCGTAATGTCATGAAAATCCAATATTGCTCGTTTTTGTGTCCAAATCCCGTGTTTCTTGTCATATACTTACATTTTTCCTGAAAACAATAAAATAACAGTAAAAGTATCTAATTCAAGTATTTATAAGACACTTGCAAGTATTTTTAGGGGAAAATTGACACTAAAAAGTATCAAATATTTGATGTCATCAAATATCCCCCCACTTGACTTCTGCTTGCCCTCAAGTAGACCTGCTAGAATAGTTTATTAAAATATTTCTCTCATTTAACTCAAAGAAATGAATCTATAAAAGACTTATGCTAGAAACATCATAGCCGAACACTTCACGAAAAGGGGATCAAAAATCACTCAACTCTCAACTAGTCTAAGTGTTCATTTTCGAGGTGATCGCTCAACAGTATAGTCATAGCATGTATTCTATCATAAGCTTTGGAAGTACACAAAGCCGTACCCGTTAGAATTAGGGCCTAAACAATTCTTAAAGGCAACATGGGTGATATAATATAGGTTTATTGGATGATATAAGGGTTACGATAGACATGGGATACACATTTAATTGGTGTTAAGACAAAAACACAAAACAAATAGTCTTATATAATCTAAGGTATCCATAACCAGCTACTGTCCATCCATAGTCCAAGTCTTCGAGTGCGAAAATCTGACTCATATATTATCATTTATGGGTTAGTCTATTAATGAGATTCTTGTGGAGCGTGCTAAACTATTCTTCAATAGGTGACTTTAGTTACTACCTTTATACTTTGGATGGCTTATAGTTGTCACCATCCTTATAATCCTAGGTGGATTATAAGTTGCACACCCTTTTATGTAGTTGCTTTCTATTAATGTAACCAACATCATGTGTTAGATCACTAGGAGCTTATAGTTGCACCACTATTCTTTCTCTTTATTTTTACATACTCCTTTATATATCCACATATCCCCCACTGAGTTATACAGTTTCGGGGGAAAGTGACAATACCGGGGAGGGTCTTCGATGATTCTTAACAATAGTCTTCAACGTAAGTGTCAAATCTTCGAACTTTTTCCTGAACTTATTGACTTAGGTGCCGAAATTTCACAACATAGAATACAATATAGACTACAGGGTTGGCTAAGGCGAAATGGTGTAACGAAACATATAACAATGGGTGAAAACATAGATTGGCTAAACAAGGGTGATCTAGGGGTATCTTGCACTATTGATGAGTGCAACAAAAGGGTTTTTAATCAAGGGAGGTCGTATAGTCAGTGGTACAGTCGATAAACCACACAACATATAGGCATTATTTGGGTGAATTCCTAAAATGTTGTTCTTACTCGACCACTATTACTTGCTATCAATTAGGGTCTCGACCATGATGTACATGCAAGTTCTAAAAGGTCTACAATACTACTAGGGCACACTCATATTTTGTGGATATTTGAAATATGGTTGAAAACGTTCAGCAGCCTTAAAACCTCACCAATAGAAATATAAGGTAAATGTGCATTCGGACAAAGATTAATTTTAGTTCAGTAAGAAAAACATGTCAAAATTTTTAAATTTGGCACCATTTTTCAAATAAAACTAGAAAAGCAAAGAAAAGAATAGGTCAAGTGATAATTCTACTCCCATCCACCCACTTATTTTGTACAATGTCCTTATTGTACGTTTAAGGAAATGAAATAAACAAGAAAGAGTAGAATTAAAACAAGAAACTCCCCTGGATTTGCTTGTTATGATGAAGAGACAACATGCTCTAAGCCATGCTCCAAGTCTGCTTCATCGAGCAATATCTAACATCACAGGCAACTTTACCAACCACTTGTATAGCATCCAACTAGTTCGAAATGTATAGAATGTGTTCCAACCACCTGTATAGCATCCAACTTTACCAAACAAACTGTTTGTATCCAAGCACCTCATCCTGTGCTAACTTATATAGCTGCAAGAAAGACTAATACAAATGTATTAAATCAGATAAATAGCATATTAGCTCTTAATGTATAGGAATGTTGCTCATAAGGTATTACAATCCATAACTCACTTTCGTAGAATCATGGTTGCATTTAGCGTATCGCAACAAATGCCTTTTAAACCACTTGGTAGCCAGTGTAAGAGTGAAAAAAAAAAAACTTTTTTTTTGTTTCATATAAGGTTTCCAAAGAACATACCCACAAAGTTCATTTACCAATATACACAGTTTTGTAAAACTTCATACAATTTAATGGTTGCAGGAATGGATTACGGCATAACCATCGCATGAGTTTCGCCGTAACGATTTGGTTGCCAATTTTTGAAAATTTTATTAGAGCTAAAATATCTCATGTGAAATATCAATCAATCTTTATGTCATACAGGTAGATTCTTAGTCTCGTCATGCATGATCTTAAATTCTTTCAAAAGTAGAGACTGATCGATCTAATTCAGAAAATAGCATACTAAATAAGTATCTCAAAACCATCATATTTAGTGCTAAAGCAATTGAGATTAAATATGTTAATTGGCCTACATGATCTCAAATTTAGGTAAATAAAACATAAACAAAGAATTAAACTACAATAAATAAAACATAAAAAAACACAGCAACATGAGTAATTATTATACCTTCTGAGACCACCTATTACAACAATTTGAGCAAATAATCTCCTCCGTATTTGTCTTTACTTGGTTTTTGAAATGAAAGAATGTCATACTATTGATGTGGAGGTTGTGAAGACTTCACATGAAGCTTTACAATCCCCTAGGCAGAGTACCTAACCGTTGTAGTGTAGTAAGGCAAGACTCGGGGGTTGTTATCGTTCTCAAGGGGAATAGGTTAGGAAAGCTCAAACATGGTCTAATAGAATTCTAAGGGGTTGAGAGAAGATTCTTTTTGTGTTTTTATATTTTTAAGAAAGCAGGTAAATATCATGGTTTTGAGAGGTTGGTTTGTTTTAGCTAATTAAACTAAATATAATCTAAACTACTGGTGATAACTTTATGATAAAAATATGTATTTACCTAATCATGCACTACTCCTCAGATTGCTTCTCCTAGATCTGTTGCTTTGTCACACTTGTGATGATCTGTGTAAGTATTTCCTAAGTCATGAACGAATTACACAAACCCGTCGTCTATTTAATATTCCGTTAAGGCAACGCACAAGTAAGGTAGTATGAAGACAATTACAAGGCCCCTAAGAGTATATTAAATGCATGTGAAATATCTTAAGATAGATCAACCATATTAGGGGTAAGGTAGTATGAAGACTGTTACCGATGGTATCCTTTTTACACACTCGCGTTTCCTTAGACGTTTATGCCAATTTAATATCTTATGGATAGTTTTCTAGAGCCTAACGTGCACATCCATCAACAAAAAGCAACATTAAAAGGATCTACAACCTAAGTTTCTTGCAATCATAAATAAATACAAAGGAGGGTTTAGCCTAGCATGTTATAAAGAAAGCAAGAACTTAAATCAATCAAACAACACATAGACATGTTGAATGATTAATGATAAACACTCTTACTTGATTAAAACATGGATTGAAGGTAGTTACAATAAAGTTTTAAGGCCCTAAAAGCGACCTAAAAATCTGCTAGAATGTCTAGGGTTCGTCTTCCAAAAGTTATACAAAGTTACACACTTGAAACCCTAAAATCGGTTTTGTATATATAGTGAAAACGACGTGACGGTGTCGCTTTGAAGTCGTAACGCCGTCGCCACGTGGATAATTCTAGATCCTCTTTAAGTCGGCCACATTCTGACACCGTCGCTAGATCTCTGACGCCGTCACGATGAAGATCCTAACGCCGTCGCTTTATTATGGCGATGCCGTCTCCACGCGCTATATGCACAATTCTTCATGATTCTTGGTGTAGAGTTGTAATCTTGTCTGTTTCTTATCCAAATGAGCCAAAGTCACGTGTGTTTCCTCCAAATGCCATCCAAGTGCTAAAAACCTAAAAACAAACGATTAAGGACATAATCTGGGCATATTTGCATGATTTAGGGTGTTAAATGACCCCGAGAAAGTGTATAAATAACACCTCATCAAATACCCCTACACTTGGAATTTGCTTATCCTCAAGCAAATGGGCTTTTCTACCTAGACAATAGCAATATTTAGGGCATTTAACCTACTCTTTAAAAGCATTTTACAACACAACATTCTAGACCTCATAATTAAAAGCACGGAAAGTATATACTAGCACCTCACATAAGTGTTTGGGATTCTCTGTTTCACTTGGGTGTATAATAAATTATAACTATGGGAAACGGAAAATCAACAATCATTACTTGTCATAGCATATAAATTACCATAGTCTTGGTAAAGGATCAAAACCTCCACCGCTTAGGCACAAGTACTAATCATTACTATCAAAGAGGTCTTTTAAAGGGTTATGAGGTGTAGGTGTAAGATAACATAAATGGAAACGGAAATGGATGGGATACATTTGGGGTGGCTTTTTGGTAAACTTGGGGTGAAAGGATTAGCTAATTATTTATACGAATACACGCTGATTTGGTTGCTAAGCCAAAACTCGGACGAAGATATACAAACTCTACACAACTCTACATCAATCTCTTTTCTTTTTCTTTTCTGTTTTTCTCTTTTTTTCGAACATAATACATCATGAGGGTTTATAGATACACCCCTACACTTGAACTTTTACATACTCGATATTTACAATCTAACTAATGACCTAATTTGAGGTGGATCAACATAACATGGAGCTTATTAAGCTCTATTGGGGGTAATAAATTACTTTTTCCCCAATTCTTTATAAGATGAATACTACCATGAATCCCAATCATCCTAAAACT
>BQNB010090846.1:3073-27038 GCA_026074375.1 Tanacetum coccineum | reverse complement strand
ACAGTAAAAGGATCTATGATCCAACTTTCATGCAATCATAAGCAAATACAAGGAGGGTTTAGTCTAACATGTTATAAAGAAAACAAGAACATAAATCAATCAAACAACACATAGACATATTGAATGAACGTCAGTTACAATAGGGTTTTGAGGCCTAAAAGCTAACAAAATACTTAGGGTTCGGCTCCTAAAAGTTATACAAAGTTACACATTTAAAACCCTAAATTCGGCTTAATATATATAGAGAAATCATCGCGACAACATCCAGTTGTGGTCACGACACCGTTACGGGATAGAATCTTCTAGGTCTGTTATGACTCGGTTACGTCTTGACGCCATCATCAATTTCCTGACAACGTCACTAGATAGATCGCGACAGCATCGTTTTATGCCTGCGATGCCGCCTCCACGCTCTGTATGCATAATTCTTCAAGAGATTTAGTGTAGGTCCGTAGTCTTGTCTGTTTCTTCTCTAAATGAGCCCAAGTCACATGTATTTCCTCCAAATGCCATCCAAGTGCTAAAAACCTAAAACCAAACAATTAAGCATATAATCTTGGTATATTTGCATGATTTAAAGGGTTAAATGACCTTGAAATAGTGTATAAAATGACACCTCATCACTGTTATTATGATCTCCCATGCGAGTTTTTATTTTCTCTCATTTCTATTTCACTATCTCTTTTTAGTTTAGATTGTGTTCACACTCACTCTGTCACTAGATTAACGTTGATTATGATAGATTTAGTCATTACAATGGGTATCAAGAGCCTTATTATGATCGATTAAGTATCTCTGCAGTGTTTGCTTCATGATTAAGTCGTTGATAAGGTGTCATTTTATACGCTATTTCAAGGTCATTTAACCCCATAAATCATGCAAATATGCCCAGATTATGTGCTTAATCATTTGTTTTCAGGTTTTTAGCACTTGGATGACATTTGGAGGAAATATACGTGACTTGGGCTCATTTGGAGAAGAAACGGATAAGACTACGACTCTTGAACAAGAACCATGAAGAATTATTCACTCAGAGCCTGGAGACGACGTCGCAACCATAAAGCGACGGCGTCATGACATTCATGGTGACGACGTCAAAGATTTAGCGACGGCGTCAGGACGTGGCCGACTTAAAGTGAATCTAGAACCATCTACATGGCGACGGCGTCAGGAGTACAAAGCGATGCCGTCATAACGATATCTCTATAAATACAAAACCAATTTTAGGGTTTTAAAGTGTGTAACTTTGTATAACTTTAGGGAGACGAACCCTAGTCTTTGTAGCAGCTTTAAAGGTCATTTTTAGGGCCTCAAACCATATTGTAACTACCTTCTATCTATTATTTAATCAAGTAAGAGTGTTATTCATTAATCATTCAATATGTCTATGTGTTGTGTGATTAATCTATGTTCTTGCTTTATCCTTAACATGCTAGGCTAAACCCTCCTTTGTATTTGCTTATGATTGCATGAAAGTCGGATTGTAGATCCTATTATTGTTGCTTCTTGTTGATGTATGTGCGCGTTAGGCTTTAGAAAACCAGCTTTTTTCTGTATCGATGTAGACACGTCTAGGGAAATGCGAGTGCGTAGAAAAGATACCATCGGGTAACAGTCTTCATACTACCTTACCCCCTGATATGGTTGATCCATCTTAAGATATTTCACACGTATTTAATATACTCTTAGGGGCCTTGTAGTAGTCTTTATACTACCTTACTTGTGCGTTGCCTTAACGGAATATTAAATAGATGTCGGGTTCGTGTAATCCGTTCATGACCTATGAAATACTCACACAAATCGTCACAAGTGTGACAAGGCAATAGGATTAGGAGAAGCAATTTGAGGAGTAGTGCACGATTAGGTAAATACATCTTTTTATCATAAAGTTATCACCAGTAGTTTAGATTATATTTAGTTTAATTAGCTAAAACAAACCAACCTCTCAAAACCAAGATATTTACTTGCTTTCTTAAAAATATAAAAACACAAAAAGAATTTTCCCTCAACCCCTTAGAATTCTGTTAGACCGTGTTCGAGCCTTCCCAACCTATTCCCCTAGAGAACGATAACAACCCCCGATTCTGGCTTTACTACACTACAACGGTTAGGTACTCTGCCTAGGGGATTGTAAAGCTTCATGTGAAGTTTATAACCTCCACATCAGTTCTTCTTAGTAGAAGATTACACCTCATAAGATGTTTTGGTATTTGATCACAATTCACTAATTTGAGTTACTTGTGGTTATATCATTTATATTTTGCATCATATATACATCATATTATATATGACTTCCTCGAAAGACGACATATATATTGCACTAATTTTTTTTAGGTTCAAATGTACACTTTAGTGTGTATGGCATTCTTGTCTACGGACGAAATTGCCTTTTCATATCAGTTCTTTTTAGGTTCACTCATATACACGGTGCGGTATATGGCATACTTGTCTCCGGACGAAAGTTTTCCTTTATTATTTTCTTTTGTAGGCTCAAGCATATACACTTTGTGGTATATGGCATACTCATCCAAGGATGATGTTTGCATAGTTTATTTTTCTTTTTGTAGGTTCATCTTGACGCCCTCGAACAAGGAGGAGCATTCGTCAAGCTATCATATTGAGTCGTCTATATACTTTGTTGTATATGACATATTTTATCTAAGGACAAAAGCTATTATTGCACCAATTTTTGGTTTGTAGGATCATACTTGACGACCTCGAGCAAGGGGGAGCTTCCGTCGAGCATTTATAGAGTGCATCTTATATACACTTTGTTATATATATTTTACTTGTCCAAGGACGAATCTAGTTTTGCTCTTTTTTTAGCTTTTTAATCATATCTTGACACCTAAAACAAGGGGAAGCATTCGTCAAGGCGGAGCATGCACGCATTCATCATTAATTTTACTCTTCAACAAACATTTTCATTTCGACTAAATGGAAGATGTCATTTCCTTCATCATATATTTTTTCTATTTCTTATATATATATATTGCACAAAACTAACCTTCATGCAGGTTAAGTCTCTATTTTTTATCTAAGGATCCGCTATCAAATAATGGCGACAACATAGAGGATTCAACAACCATAAGAGATTGAAGTAGTCAAATCAACTTCACTAGGGATGATGCAAGCTCGCCTTTTTGGGGAGAAATGAAGTTAAACTCCAAGGACACGCCCTTTTTTGTTTCGACAAAAGGGGGAGAAGAGTGTAAACGGAGAAGATAAGATAAAGGTATTACGAGGATACAAGTAACTTTTACATTTTCTATATATTATGTTTACATATTTTGTCATCATAAAAAAGGGGGAGATTGTTAGTGCAAATATTACGATATTTAATCTACACAGTCGCGTTTGTTTTGTTGATGACAAACATGTAACTTGTAATACATAACGTAAAGTGAACAAGTTACTCATAATCATATTTTGTCTCAATATACATCAACACATCTCCACGTCTCGATTCCTCGTATATTACAACACAGGTTCGTACATGTTTATTATGTTGCATTATGATCAAATCTCATTTTACTTTTTGCATTTACAAATATTTTTATAAGTAACCAAGTAATAAATACTTATACATTTCATATTTGGAAGATAACCAAATTTACTTGCACTTTGCATATTTTTAGAAAAACACAAGTTAATTACATATTTTGTAATGTATACATAGTTAACTAAGGAAAAATAAAATACAAAATGATTTTTACATCATGCATTACATAATCTAAATCTTGAAAAATCTCTCAAAGATTACAAAATATTTTTTAGCTAAAATTCGCATCTTGTGTCAGTCAGCCGGTTCCATTTTTGGAGAAGGAACCTTCGGAACCGGTGAACAATAGCCGGTTCCCTATTAGGATGTCGGTTCCCTTTGATTTACAAAGGACGGTTCCATTTCAAAGGGAACCGGCAAAATCAGCTTTTGCCTATAAATAGAGGAGCCTTTCCAATCCGTTTTTCATTTTGTGTCAGACTTGCCGGATCCCTTTTTGGGTCGCCGGATCCCTTTCATTTACACTAGCCGGATCCCTTTGAAAGGGATCCTTAACAGTCGGATTCTGTTTGAAAGGGATCCTTGGCAGGAGCTTTTTTGAAGTTTTGCCTATAAATAGAAGCCATTTGCAAATTCGTTTTCTCATACTTTACCACTCCATTTTCCTTTGTTGTTAGCATCCATTAGTGTCACCATTAACACCAATCATTCATAATGTAAAATCATTGATCATAATGCTTGTAACGATCATTTTGTTGTAAGCATACTTCCATGATGATCCACCAAAGCAAGCCTTAGAAGATATTGCCATTTCCATCCACTACAAGCATATACATATAAAGATCTACAAAGATTGGTGATCTTATCATTTCATCCATTTGAAGGCTTTCTATCAATGGAAGTTCATTTAGATCAGGCATTCATATCCACTAAACATTTATGTCTTGGATCTTTGTTATATATTTGTATCATTATCTTGTATCACCAACTAGATTAGATGGTTTATATGTTTGTGCCATAAAACACAAGGTTTGTTATGTTAGCCATAGGGATACATAACGGTTGGGTTTTGTTATACCGCGTGTAAGAACCCATATATAGCTTTGTATGTATAAAAGGTAAGCGACTAGGGTGTGGTTCTACCTTGAACGAGGACCTAGTATTAGCCTTTGTACCAGATAAAGTGTAAGCGAACATTGTGTAAGGTTTTCCTCTGTCGAGAAGGGAGGTTTTGACTAGTGGAATAACTCCAGTTTGTACTCCGAGAAGTGGAGTAGGGTGAAGAGGATCTCCGATCGAACCACTATACAATCATCGTGCCCGGGTGTTGAATTCTCTTTTATTTATCGCTCTCTATCTTTACTTTATGATTATGCTTGAGTTATGACTTAAATGTTTTTCTGCTAATATTGTGACTAATGTTTACTTTATGCTTTGTATAGCTTAATAGCCATAACGAAATTGGGCACTTCCATATTAACGTCAAGCTGAGTGAGTAATTTTGATACAAAAGTATTTAAGCTTAAACAAAAACGTATTACGCGCCCCTCCCAACCCTCCCCCCATCCTCCTAACCAGCCCACCCCCCACCCCCCCCCCCCCTTTACATTTTCTACAAAAAGAACACTCCTCACGCATCCCCGAACACTTTCAGCTTATCTAACTCTCCATAAAGCCCTCCTCCCGGTATTAACCCGGTTGAAATCGATAAGAACCTTCTTCATATCCTTTTTTTGTAACCATGGTTTCCGCTCTTTAGGCTGACTAATCCACGGGGTTTGAACCCACCGCCACACAGACTCAAACCAGGTAAAGCCCTCCTTTTCCACCTTTATATCCTTCTTCATATCCTTCTTCATATCCTTCTTCATATCCTTTATCACCTTCACATCTTTGTGAATTAACTTGTCAGTATACACGAGCATCTGATCCTTGAACTTCGAGAAGTTGCACTCCACTGCAAGTTTTTTCTAGGCATAATGACTTCAATCGTTGTTTTTACTTCTCTCGAATGTTTTGTTTTTTGTTAAAAATATACCGAGTAGTGTTAAAGAGAAACATAATGCATCCTTTAAACAAAATTAATGGCAAGCACTAACAGACGATGAAAAGCAAAGAGCCAGAATTTTCCATCATGAGCTTGTAGAAACGAATATAGCCGCGTATGGGTTTCCCGAGAATTCACGCAAAAAGAATATATTTATTGGTTTTGGCTTGGTAATTTATTGGCGTTGTTTATTAATAATATATAATGTTTTCCTTGCATAGACTTGGACATAATACAACGCAATAGCTATTTGAATAATGCCATATAAAAAATGTCTTAATGTGCATGAAAACAGCGATCAAGTTCATAACGAAACCAATTTTGCAAAAAACAAATGCAATTAGGCTTAATATCCGGCCTTCGCTCTTTCAAAAATATTAACACACGCTTTTAAAAGATATGTGCAGATGACACAGGAAACCCGATCTCATGTCACACAAAACTGACATTTACGTTGCCTACAGTACGATCGTGTATAGGCACTCCGCGGCAACGCGCGAGTGAAAAATCCTCGTTAAAACACATATTGTAAAAAATATTTTCTGGATAATCTTATTTAAATCTTAAAGAGTAATTACATGCATCGTTTATATATGTCAACTCTTATGTGTTTATATGTATATAACAACGAGGAATTAGGTGGTCGCGCATATTGCGGACCTTTTTGTATACTATCTGTAAAAATCTGATAATTTTGTCTGGTATATATTTAGCAACATTATGAGTCTAAAAAATATAAGGCAAACACATAAACTGTAACTAACAAACAAACTTTTACCAAAAACAACTCCTGAATTCATAATCAAAATGCAAGAAGAAAGCAAAATATAAAATACGTACACTTTAGAAATGAAACAATAAGATCTCTAAATAACACTACATTGAACATGACATATTTTGCTTCATGTATACACCATAATCTTCAAAGCCGCAGTCTTTGTTGCACGACTTAAAACAACAGCATTTGCATATTCTTGAACTTGAGATATTCATATGACACTGTCATGTAGAACTGTACCTCATACATAGTCTATTTTGTATTTAGATTAGGCAAGGTATGTTAACTGAATGTGCTAATGTTGGGGTGAAAACGTAAAGATAGCAATACGTTGCCACCAAGAATCAGGTACCACAATCTTGCCGTTATAGTATTGCTATATATGATTAATATAAAAGCTTCCTATCGATGTGTCCCTACACCATTGTTAGCACACTCACGTGACATACCTTGCATAATAAATACAAAATTAAAGTATGCCGTAGTAAAAAAGGAATAAATAGCATACCTAAACAGACCAATGTTATAATCTACAATCTGCAGCTTTCTTCTAAAAGTGAGCATGGAAAATGCCAGCTAGAAAAATAACAAAAAGCCACAAAAATGGCTTTATCTGATGGGGTATTTTCTCTTTCCGATTCTTGAACATGAAACATTCATATAATGCTGTCATACATAATCATACCTAAGACACAGTCCATTCTGTATTTAGATTACACATGATAGGTAAAATAGATGTACTAATATTAGGGTAAGGAGCATGAAAAAACTTGATACGAATATTCTCTATCAAGCAATAGTTTGCTATCAAGAAAGAGTGTCTTTTTGCAAACATCACACAGAACATTTATATTGATTTTTTCCGCGTCCTCAAACTAACATTCGCACATTCACTTAACATACCTTGAAATAAACTAAATACAAAAATGAAGAATGCCTTAGTAATTATAAATAAATAGGGTCTTTATGCTTTGGCTCATATATTAAATTGCCTATAAAAACCGATTGCCTGTTTTGGCCCTTGGATTTTGCAATTTCAAAATTACAATGCACCAAGTAATTGAATCATCATAGCCATTATTTATGAAAATTTAACATTAATCTATGAATAACTTAACAATGAATATTAGTGCAAAAAACGCA
This sequence comes from Tanacetum coccineum, assembly GCA_026074375.1. Classification (NCBI taxonomy): domain Eukaryota; kingdom Viridiplantae; phylum Streptophyta; class Magnoliopsida; order Asterales; family Asteraceae; genus Tanacetum; species Tanacetum coccineum. The sequence goes on along the minus strand of BQNB010090846.1, from coordinate 19,568 downwards.
TGAAAAGGGTAAAAACAAAGAATAAAACCGTACCTCAACAAATAGTTTTAGTGTTTGCTCCGCAAACGCTCCAATTCAATTTTTGGCCACTTTTGAGCCCACCACCTCTATCGAACATATGCTCCTACTCATCTACACCAAACATGTGAAACTTGTTTAAAATCACAAAACTAATTTGACAAAGATCGTGATAACATATGTAGGGCTCATTAAACCAACATCAAACATAAAAGAAGTAAATGCATGAGAAAAAACAAAAGTTGTTTCGGTAGCAATAATAATAAGCATAATTTCAAATGCACGATAAAAAAACAAAAACTACCTCCATCAAATTTATTTAACGCGAGCCAAAAAGCATCCGTGATGAACATGTCGATATAGTACACTCAATTGTTCCCTTAAGTTCCATAGTTCACCTTTTACTGGGCACGTCTTGTAATCGAATCATCTCCCAAAATTCATACATAAACTTTTTATTGATTTCTTTCACACTCCTCATCTTAACATTACCATTTTTCAATCAACGTTTTCTTTATATCCGGGTCTAACAAAAGGTAAATTATTAAGACATATAGAATCTGGTATGGCATATCCAAACTATTAGCCATAAAAGATGCACCTGTGTTGTAGCAGCTTATTTGTGCCTTGCAAGTTTTTGCCTGTGACGTGCACATAAATCCAACGGGGACAACATAAATGGAATCTGTATATTTAAATTTTAAGACTAAAAAACAATCAAAAGCTACATCGAAAATGCAAACACTACAAAATGAAAGAACTTGTATATTAACTATTTAAACCTATTATAAAGAACCACATATCGCCACAGCAGTGACGATCGCAAAACAAATGCCAAAGATTTACACATAAAACATTGGATCATTCAATCGGTTAGTAATAAAGTCTGGCGTAAACAATAACCTGATATGTAGTCACATGACTGTCTAGACAACTACTAACATCGAACAACGCTACATGCCAGCCACCATTTATTGCCATCATAAACACACGTTCGCATATGTAGCGGCAGTTATTTACGTCAAACCTCACAACAAACGGTTGACTTATTTTGTTAGTCCAGGAAAACACACAAAACTGGGGAAATAAATATAGTCAAAAAACTTACCATCTTCAACACCTAATAACAACTTAGCAATTACAGCTGATACACCGTCGCACTTACACAAAAAAGACTATCCTGAACACACTGGTACTGGAAATAACAAATCAGATCGCTTTCAAATTTATAGAATACATTAAAAACGCAACTATGATCACACCTTATAAATAGCATAGATATACATCATTTAGAACCACCTCTTAGACTCTATTACAAAGCACTTACTGCCACAGATTACACAAAATGTTTTCAAATTAATAGAACTAATTAAAACCACATGTATGACGCTGCCTTATAGCCAACATAGATATTCATCACTTAAACCTACCTATTAGACTTTATCATATAACACCTACATCACAGATTATACAAAATCTATGCAACCAAAAATAGAAAAAAATGCACGTGTCCAACAACCACGACCACATAACAAATTCCAAATATATCAATAACAATGAATATCGATTACATACTATTAAATTAAAAAGAAAAATCTTTACACACATAATATTAAGTAGTAATTATTCTAGTTTACGTAGGCGCACAAACTTTAAAGAAGAATAATATTTACATAACAATGTAATGTGCAAATTCAACTTGATCCCTACCATATTTAACAAACTAATCAACAACTTATGCAAAACGGATACAGCAATAGAATTCATAGCAAAGTATTCATAACCAAAAAATACATAAGATGCAACGACTAAAACTCGTCAAATATGATAGCAGTTCATGCACACTACACAAAATCATATCACCAAGCAGAGAAAATAGCATACCTAAACATCTTAATCTTTTATGTAGGCTAAATAGATAAAAATGAATAAATAAATAATTACGCTCCCAAAATACACAAATTACATAACTTCAACAATCACAACAACAGCTTATACATAGCGCACAAAAAACATATAACCACAAATTAATATACGACTCATGATTTGGAACTTGGAGCAGTAGTGTTCACTCTCAAGATTTGGAGGCACTACCTGTATGGAACCAAGTGCACAGTGTTCACTGATCATAAGAGTCTACAACACATTCTTAATCAGAAAGAGTTGAACATGAGGCAACGTCGTTGGTTGGAGTTGCTCAGTGATTACGATTGTGAGATTCGTTATCACCCAGGAAAGGTAAACATTGTTGCTGATGCTCTAAGAAGGAAGAAGAAAGATCAACCATTAAGAGTTCGAGCCTTAGTCATGACTATTGGCTTGGATCTTCCCAAACAAATCTTAAATGCTCAGACTGAAGCACGAAAACCAGATAACATCAAGAACGAAGATGTTGGAGGCATGTTGCTTAAAAATGCTAAGGATCCAGAGAAAGTTAGAAAAGAAAAGTTGGAACCGAGTGCGGATGGAACTCTATGATTCAATAGTAGGAGTTGGTTACCATGTTATGGCGACTTGAGGACTATGATTATGCACGAGTCCCACAAGTCAAAATACTCCATTCATCCGGGTTCCAACAAGATGTACCAAGATATAAAGAAGCTATATTGGTGGCCCAATATGAAAGCCAACACCGCCACCTATGTTAGCAAGTGTTTGACATGTGCTAAGGTCAAGGCAGAACATCAAAGACCATCAGGATTGTTGGTACAACCTGATATACCTCAATAGAAGTGGGACAATATCACTATGGATTTTGTCATGAAGCTTCCTAAGTCGTCACAAGGCTACGACACTATTTGGGTAATTGTTGACCGACTCACTAAGTCCGCAATCTTTGTACCAATGAGAGAGACTGATTCGATGGATAAACTTGCAAGAATGTACCTAAAGGAGGTGGTCACGAGGCATGTAATACCTCTCTCGATTATTAGTGATCGTGACCCTAGGTTCGCACCAAATTTCTGGAGGTCACTTCAGAATGATTTAGGTACCAGTCTGGATATGAGTACTGCGTACCATCCACAAACAAATGGACAAAGCGAGAGGACTATTCAAACTCTCAAGGATATGTTGCGTGCTTATGCAATCGAATTTGGAAAGGGTTGGGTTAACCATTTGCTATTAGTCGAGTTCTCATATAACAATAGCTATTACGCTAGTATCAAGGCCGCACAATTTGAAGCACTTTACGGTCGAAAGTGTCGTTCACCCATTTGTTGGGCCGAGGTTGAAGAAGTTCAACTCACTGGTCCAGAAATAGTGCAAGAAACAACTGAGAAGATCGTTCAAATCAAGCAGAGAATGCAAGCTGCTCACGATCGACAAAAGAGTTACGCGGATTTAAAGCATAAACCGATGGATATTCAGGTTGAGGATAAAGTTATGCTTAAAGTTTCACCTTGGAAAGGGGTCGTACGTTTTAATAAACGGGGGAAGTTGAATCCTAGGTATGTTGGACCTTTCAAGGTGTTAGAAAAGGTTGGAGAGGTTTCTTACAAGCTCGAGCTTCCAGAAGAGCTAAGCAGGGTTCACAATACATTTCATGTATCCAATTTGAAAAAGTGCTATGCCGACGAACCGTTAGCCGTTCCGTTGGATGGACTTCATTTTGATGACAAGCTTCAGTTTGTTGAGGAACCCGTTGAGATCATGAATCGTGAAGTTAAGCAATTAAAGCAAAGCCACATTCCATTAGTCAAGGTTCGATGGAACTCCAAGCGAGGTCATGAGTTTACGTGGGAACGCGAGGATCAATTCCGAAAGAAATACCCACATCTGTTCACAAAGACCGCACCGTCGACAAGTGCCGCATCTTAAGCCTTGAGGACAAGGCTCACTTAATGGGGGAGACTATAACACCCCGTGTTTTAAGGTCATTGACGCCGTCAATAAATCCACAATGTATATTTTGTATTGTACGCGTTTGCTTTCAATCGTAAACGTTAAGTTAAATCGCGTACGCTAAATATTAACGTTCAATGTAAACGGGCATCAGACGATTAAATGTTTACATCAATCAAGTATTAAATAATTATTTTGAGAATAATTATGGTATTTGTTCATTTTATTTTTATCGGATACGTAAAGTGTATACGTTTCGCGATAAATTACATTTAGGCATACCCGGAACCACCAAAACTTTTCTACACTTCAACAAATACCCACATTTATACCCAATACCCAAAATTTACAAAATAACATCACATATATACATATAAAATTGGTTATGGGATGAAAGATACAAAAGAAATATCTTACATTTCACCACTTGGTCTTTTGTACATCACTTGCCATTAAGCCTAGCCATACTTCCCATTCTTTTGACCAAGACTTCCTAAAATCCCTCATGGTGTCTCCTTGAATAGTCCTACATGTATAATACTTATAGATTGCAAGAGACGAGTTCACATAACACTTAACACTTAGAAAAATCAAAAAAATATCTCCCTTTGTGCTCCTATAAGCCCACGGCTAAAAAACACCCCTTTAATAAATCCATACAAACTTTTCTACAACACATTCAAGCAATCACACATCATATCTAAGATACCTCAAGATGATTTGAAGCATTGGTTAACCATTTAAAAGGATTGAAGCAAGAAAGGAAGGGTTTCCTTAGAATAATTAGGGTTTCATTCTTGCAAGCTTGGGTTTAAAGTCTAAACAAGGGTTTAGGATATATTTCTCATCATCATACATCAATATAAGGTTATCTAAAAACCCTTATGTCTTTACTTTTATCATTCTTATGAGTATATATGTTTATTATAGCTAAATCACCATTTAGGACTTTTAAACATGTAAAAAGAGTTTTTACTTGTAATCATTGTTTTGTACATTTTTACAAATGTTATGATGTTAATGATATCGTGTTAAAATAGATGTAAAAGTATTGTACCATGTTGATTTAGTGTAAAAATGGATATATACAAATTAGGGTTTTAAAAGTTCACTTAATAAGTTTCAAGTAAAAGTAAGGCAAATGACTTGTTAATCTTGTTCATGGACTTTTGTTTATGTTATATGAATACTAAAATAAGGTTATAATAGAAGTATAACTCTTGTACACACTTGGTTAATGTATAAAAAGTTCTAGTATAAACTTGTAATTAAAAGTTACTTATGGAGAGTTTATGTTTTCATGTGATGTAATGGCTTGTTAATATTGATATCATGGACTCATGTGGATAAACAATGGACCTATGGACACTAATATATGTATGACATATGATATAAAGGATTGTGTAAGACTTGTGGTGTAGGTCCTTATAAACAGGATCTGAATGAGCCTTGAATGACTGATAGTCCTTTGAATAAATCCAAAGATACTATGAGAGACAATAACTGTGAATATAAATATATTTTCACACATCTCTCATTCTGTTTTTCAGCTCACTATTTCTCTCATTTCTTTTTCTCACAAAGTCACTCTGTCTGTTTTTATTTTCACACATCTCTCTTTTTGTTTTTCATTCTTACCAATTTCTCTCATTTCTTTTTCTCACAATTATAACAAACAGTAGTAAGTATAACTAACAGCATTAACATAGCAGTATTAAGTATAACTAGCAGCACTAATTATACTTACCAGTAGAAAGTTAGTCAAACAGCACTAACTTGAATTTCATAATTGGATGTTGTTCCATTCCATTTCAAGCATCATTTGTGCATAATCCGCTGCATATAAACACAATTAACATTCCTTTAATTAATACTTCAGAGGTTAAGCATTCCTATACTTGCAATCAGATATTGAAATCTGCCAACATCAAATGCTTTTGTGAGCAAATCTGCAACAAAAAAAAAAAAAAAAAAAAAAAAATTTAAAAAAAAAACAAAAAGGGGGGGGGGGAAAAAAAAAAAAAAAATAAAAAACATTCTGATCTGTGTGAATCTTTATCATCTGAATAAGCTTTTCTCATTGGAATCTCTGATAAAGTGATGCCTAATCTCAATGTACTTAGTCTTTGAATGAAATACTGGATTCTTAACTATGCAGATGGTGCTTTCATTGTCAAGAAAATCTTGTAATCCATGAAAATTATATCCATAATCCCAGCATTTGATTTTGAATCCAGAGTACTTAAGCACAACAACTAGCAGCAGCCACATATTCTGCTTCAATAGTAGAGTTGGCAACTATAGTTTACTTCTTGCATTGCCATGAAATCAATCTGCTTCCAAGAAATTACAACTACCTATTGGTGGATTTTCCTGTCAAACTTGCAACCAGCATAGTCACACAAAATAAGCTTCCAAATCAAATGGTGAATCCTTAGGATACCAAAGGCTTAATTTAGGTACCTTTCAAGTATCTAAAGATTCTTTTCAGAGCATGAAGATGTGAAACTTTAGGTGTGACTTGGAATCTTGCACAAGCACATACAACAAACATCAAATCAGGCTTTGAAGATGTTAAATACATCAATGAGCCAATCATTGATCTATATAGATGAACATCAACATCTTCAGCTTTTACATCCTTGAGTAATGGCTTTGAAGTCTCCATAGGTGTACTTGCTGTCTTCACAGTTGAAAAATCAAACTTCTTCAAAATTTCATCAACATACTTGTCTTGACTGATGAAAATCCCATCATCTTTCTGTGTCACTTGTAGTCCTAAGAAGAAAGTAAGCTCACCCATAGAACTCATCTGGAACTTCTTGTGCATTAATTTCTCAAACTCAATGCATAACATCTTTTTGGTAGATCCAAAAATGATATCATCAACATATACTTGAACTAGTAGAATATCACTTTTGACTCTTTTAATGAACAAAGTCTTGTCTATATGACCTCTCTGAAATCCATTGTACAATAAATAGGTAGATAAAGTCTCATACCAAGCTCTAGGAGCTTGATGTATACCATATAATGCTTTTTCTACCTTATAAACCTGACATGCAGTAGGACAAAATATGACAAAGTCATATTGTCCATTCAAGCAGCCTGAAGTCTTCTCCATATTCTCTCCCACCAATAAACTTTTCTAAGTTCCTCATCAACCTTCTCTCTAGTTGCAGCTTATTGATTGCCTTGTTCATGATGCGAGACCTTTGTTTGTCTAACTTACTCCATCTTCTCTTTGGTAAGTAATCCATCCTCATGTTGGAAGCAATATCATGAAGAATAGATCAAACAGATGTGAGCGTCCCGTCACTAAATTTGTAGAGTTCATCTGAGCGTATTAACCTATTTCTTTTAAACTTGTCTACATAGATAATTCCTTGAGGATTGTTGTATGCAGTGTATGGAGTTCTTTTGGAGATGTCGGATCTGAATGTCTCTAGCCTCAGTGATATGAGTTCTTCGGTAGCTTTCGACTCCCAGTTGAAGGTCTTCGACCCGCTTAAGAATGACAACATGTCTGGTAAACATCCGCAATGCCACATTCAAGTCAAAAATGGCATCTTTCTCTAGATTGGTGATTTTATTTTGAACCAAGAGAAGCAACATGTCTTCAATATCACGCAGATTAAGTCTTGGGAAGTCACCTTCCTTGAACTTATAGAGCTTTTGATCTTTTCTTTGGACTACAATCTCCTCCAGATACCTGTAATCATACCACTTCATAACTTTAACATGGGTTGCTGTAATAATTCTTTGTGTGGAGAACACAGCATGCTTGAAGACCCTGTTACTTGTATCCATAGAACCGTTGTCATTTAGGACCCCACTGTGTGATTCCCTAGACAGCATATATACCATAAGCTACTTTCACTGGACTCTATAGCAATGCAACCATGTCTTTAATGCCTTGAATATCATCATATTTAGCAGCCTTGGTTTTTGTTGTAGAAGTCGTGTATTTCCTGCTTGAACTTGCACCTTTCAGATACTCGAGGTCGTTGTTGATGAAGTAGTTAACCGGAACTACTTGACGACCTCTATCTTCAATCAACGATAGAGGCTTGCTAAGGTCAAATGGATATTCTTGTTCTTCAGGGTTATTCTAGTCATGACGATCGGTGAAGCTTAATAACATTCTTTGAAATAGATATGCAAGTTCAACTCTGCTTCTGAATGTCTTTGAGTAAATGAAGCTTTCCAACAAGGTGTTCTTGTATTAGATTCTCAATCTTCAGATTATTCATGACATATGCTGAGAAGTCGATAGGAGTGCTCATCAGCTCGTCGAAAGTAAGAGGAGGTTTTTCTGCTTTGACAATTTTGCTGATCCAAGTCTGAGGCCGTCTAAAATCAATTGATTTGTTAGCATTCTAATCTGAATCTGGAGTTGGAGGCCTTTCAGGTTTCTTGAACCAGTCATGCTTTGAAGCTGCCTTGACGTTGGGTTGATCATCAGTGTTACCCAAATCACTTCCTTGATTCTGTGGCATCTCGGTGTCTGCAGACTCAAACACTGATTTCTCTGCTTGCGCGGACTTACCTAATGATTTTGGCTGAGACTTGGTGCCTTTGGATGAGCTTGACTTTGATTCTTTATATTTAGAGCCTTTTGATGGTTCAGCATCCTTGCTTGTCTTCCGTTTCTTCAACCCTTGGTCTGATCCAGCTGGAGGGTCTTAATCTTTGTCCTTGTCTTCACGGTCTCTCTTCAAAGAATATTCTTTTCCATAAGATTCAAAGAGATCCTTGTCATGCTTGTAAGATTTGACCAGTGCATCATAGAGATCTCTGTGTTCTTGAGCTGCTCGATACGATTTACTTTTATGCATCTTGTCTAGAAGGATCTTTTTCAATTCAAACTCTGTGAGTGACGTTGCAGCCTCGTATGTAGATTTTGGTTGAGAAGAAGATTTAGCCAAGAAAACATTCTCAAGTGATTTAGTAATGGTGCTTTGGATCACAGGAGTGGCGAATTCAGATACTTCCTTCGCTTGAATTTGTTAAAGTTGACTCTTGACTTCATCTTTGATGATCTCTTTCACTGATTTCTCAATGAGATCGATGTATTTCTTCTAATCATCTTTAGCCTTCTTTTCAAATTCTGTAGTGTATAACCTAAAATCCTTCTAAATAGAATCTTCAAGTCTTGTGCTAAGTTGAGCATCCACCATTATAGGAATTTGTGATTTTATCGTTTTGAGCAGTTGTGCAGAGTGATTAAGATTAAATTCAACCCTTTTTATATATAAATAAATATATAATACTTATAAATAAATAACAAGGATCAAAATCCACAAAATCAATGAAACCGAGAGTAGTATGTTATGATATTCCCGGGTCGTTTATCCCCAACGAGGAGCGAATGGACAGTCGAATTTTGGTTTGATATTGATGCTTGAATGGAAAAGAAAGATTTGGATTTGGTTTTTCTAATTAAAATTAAGCAACTTTTAAAAAGACAAAAATTTAGAACTGAAAAATTAAGCACGAAATAAGCAAAACAAAATGGCAGTATTAACTTTTCAACACTTAAGCAAAAACAAAACAATAAGCAACTGAATGACAAATAAGCTAAGATATGTCCTATACTACACCTATTAAGCAGCTAAGAACAAAAATAAGCTAAGAATTCAAGACAGATAAGCTAGAAAAACAAATAAGACTCAGCAGTACTAACTTAAAAAGTTAGTACTGCTAGCTTTAACTTAGTACTGCTAGGCTTAATAAAACACAATAAAATAAAAAATAGCAAATAAGCTAAAACAGATATGTAACTACCCCTAATAAGCACTTAAGCATAAAAATAAGCAACTAGAAAAAGCTAGAATGGCGAAAAAGCTAGAATGGCAAGTAAGCTAAAAAAACTAATAAACACTTAAAATTTACTCTAAAAAGGCAAATAAGTTTAAATAAGCTCTAAACTAAAGACAGTAAGCAATGGGTCTAAAATTCTACTCTTAAAGATAAGCTAATCCTAAATAAGCAAAATCTAATAAGCTAATAGCAAAAATGGGCTAGCAGTCACTAAACGTTTTAACTATCTAGTATAACTTGGAGTTAGTACTGTCAGTTGAAAATCCCAAAAGAGAACTAGCAGTACTAACTATGGGTTAGTACTGCTTGTTGTAAACAGCCTTTTAAGTTTTCAAAAGTCATTTTTTTTAAGCTAATTCGATCCTAAATGTTTAAAAATAGATTATCAAATTACAATATAAGGCACTTACAAGCAGATTTTAATCAATAATAAGCACTTAAACAAGCTAAATTAATCCAACAGTATTAACTTATAAACTACCAGTACTAACAAATTACACTACCAGTACTAAAAAAATTACACTAACTGTACTAAATACACTATCAGTACTAACTAAATACACTACCAGTACTAACTAAATAATTCGCACAAATCACTTTTAAACTAAAAACTAAGCAAGATAAGCACTAAACATCATAACAAAGCATAAATAAGCAACAATTCAATGGCAAATAAGCATAAAAATAAGAGATAAGCAGTTTAAGAGCATATAAAGGACAGATTCAAGCAAACTAAAATAACGACATGAAAACATTAAGTAAGCATAGCAGGCATAAAATATCATAAATAAGCATAAAAAGAAGAAATAGTGTAATAAGCACTAGTACAGTGAATGAGCAAAATTTGAAAGAGGAAACTTACTTGATCCTTTGCTCTAAACAGGGATTAAAGGTCCTAAATAAGCTCTAAAGACTTGCCCAGCTTATAAATAAGCATTCTACTGAACCCATTTTGTACTTCCTTTATTGACTTATCACTCAAAAGCTTGCAGTACCAAATTCCTTACAAATGAAAACTTAAAATCTTAGATAAGTTTTTGAGAAAGCTTATCCAAAACACCCTGAGTTATAAAAGCTTAGAAGAATTTATGAAAGACTTTTGAAACTTAAAGAAACTTACAACTGGAAAACGGGTTTAAAGAAGAACAAACTTGAATTTCATTAATTTTAAAAAATTACAATACTTGGGAATTAAAAGTGCATAAAAACTAACTGGAACTAAACTAGGTTAAAAACTACCCCCTTTTTCAATGGCTTACAAATGCCCTATTTATACAAGAACCAGGAAGATTCTAGGTCTTGTGTTTCTCTGTAGAGAGACTTCAGCTTGTGTGTTTGTTGTGTGGATGTGAGCCATAATCACCATCTATGGCGTCCATTGAGTGTCCCCAAGCAAATTGATCTTGACCCATTGATTTCTTGTCATTTTCTTTTGCCAAATGAGGGAGTTGGGGATTGCCAAGGTGTTCATTGATCCATGTGGGGTGTGGGGTTTATAGTTTTAATGAGTTTTTGTTTGTTTGCCAGAGGTAGGAGACAATGAACAGTACTTGGGAACTGTTCATTGGCAGGAAAAATGGTTTATGTCTGGTGCAGGGGAAAGGTTTATGGAGTTGTATTTCCCAACAATGCTTTTCCATAAGATTCAAAGATATCCTTGTCAAGCTTGTAAGATTTGACCAGTGCATCATAGAGATCTCTATTTTCTTGAGTTGCTCGATACTATTTACTTTTCTGCATCTTGTCTAGAAGGATATTTTTCAATTCAAACTCTGTGAGTGACGTTGCAGCCTCGTATGTAGATTTCGGTTGAAAAGAAGATTTAGCCAAGACAACATTCTTAAGTGATTTAGTAATGGTGCTTTGGATCAAAAGAGTGGCGAATTCAGATACTTCCTTCGCTTGAATTTGTAGAAGTTGACTCTTGACTTCATCTTTGATGATCTCTTTCACCGATTTCTCAACGAGATCGATGTATTTCTTCTTCTCATCTTTAGCCTTCTTCTCAAATTCTGTAGTGTATGACCTAAAATCCTTTTGAATAGAATCTTCAAGTCTTGTGCTAAGTTGAGCATCCACCATTGCAAGAATTTGTGACTTTATCATTTTGAGCAGTTGTGCAGAGTAATCCACTTGTTTGAGTTGTGAGACCTCCTTTTCCAAGACCGAAACTCTTTGGTCGAATTCGAATAGGGATGAAAAATCTGGAAGAGCAGGAATTGAGGTTGTAGTTGATTTAGTTGTTGGCGCAGGAGTGGGTGTTGATGTTTGTAGAATAGGAGTGAATGGAGGAATCGGCGGAGGAATGGTTGATGTAGCCGCTGATGAGGTTTCAGGGATCACCGTTACTGGTATGGTGAGGAGAGGAGGTATTTGAGTACTTGGTTCTTCATGACGGACATCGATATTCATCATAGAATTGATTTTAGTGTCAGCTGGTGAAGGGTTATCCAAGTTAAGAAATTGAGTAGCAAAGTCAAATGAGATAGAAGACCTTTGCAATGGAACTTCAGTCTTCTGTATGTCATGAACAGTTGTAACTATTACATGTTCATCATCCTTGACTTGTTCATATGTGGTCTCTTGTGTACCAGCATCAGTCTTTTCTTCGTCTTCTTTCTCTTCTTCACAATGCTCTATATCTTTCAGCCTCACATTTACATCTTTATACAATTCCTCATACTCTTCATCATCATCAGTGAATCCATAGCTATCAGGAGTACGTACATACTCATATTCACATTCTTCTTCTTTATCTTCATTCTGATTGAGATTAGGATTCTCATCTTCATAAGAATCAGTCTTTTCACTGTCACTTGCTTTATTGTCTCCATCAGTGTTAGGAATTTAGTTTTTAGTGAAGTGACGATCATTATCGATCTCACGAGCCTTTGTAATAGTTAGACAATTTTATGTAATAGTTAGGAAGCTAACCGGACTGGCTTATAGAAAGCCTAAGAAAAGCCCGGTTAGCCCGCACCCTTGTAACTATATAAACCCTCTCCACACATGGAGAGGGTGTTGGTTGAATCATTTTTACACACACATTTAGTGTGTTTTTCATATGTGTTCTCCCTTCTACTCTCTCTCTCTAGTTTTATATTTGTGTGAAAATAGGGAACCTATAAGTGGTATCAGAGCTAGGTTTGATCTTGGGGCAATAAGGTTTCATTGTGGTTGTATTGAGCTTATTGGTTCGGCTTATTGGCTTATTTTTCTATCTGGCTTATGTTTACTATTTTTATTTGATAACAAGTTTTTTAAGTATAAAACCATAACTACTTATATGTCAAAAACTATCTCGTGGCTTAAAGTTTTTAACTGCATAATAGCTTAGTTGGCAATAAATTTTTATGACATTAAGCGTATTTGGTATGTCATTTTGAGCTCATGTTCGAACTATTTTGGGCTTATAAAGAATCAGCTTGTTCTTTTGGGTTAAGTAAATTTATTTTGGGCTTATGAACAGTATTTTTGGTATTATTAAGTTTACTTTATTCTATGATAACTTCCAAAAAGCTTGTACCTTTCGTGTTAAATATTTGATAGTTTTTTTTTTTGAAACGTTTTTTATGGCTTAAATTGGTGTCTCAAACAGCCTTCTTTCCTGCTAATTTCGTAGCTTATTTTGCGGTTGAAACAATTTTTTACGTAGTTTATTGCAAGCTTACTGGGTCTCGGCTTATCTCAACTATTTTTTTGTTTCTTGTGGTTCAAACGTAAAATCTCCCAACCAGCTTCTTGAATCTCATTTGTACAAAGTTCTTGCTAGCGGTTTGGTATACTCATAACCATTCTTAGTTTGTTTGTTACTCTTAGTAGCAGTTTGCATAGAATAGTACTCTTAGGTTTGTTTTCTAACCGTACTCATGCAAACAAACAAGTAGTGTACTCGGTTTTGTTGGCTAGTCGAAAATTAGGATAAGAACAAAAGATAGACAATGACATCGAGTTGTACTTAGTGACAGTGACTGCTAGCAGCGGTTTGCTTTTGAACCGCAGAGGTTTGATAAATAGGGACAATGGTTTAACAATTATCTTGGCTAAACTAAACAAAACACTACCCAATTGAAAACATGGTAGCGGTTTGATTAAGTTCTTGTAGCGGTTTAGTGTTCTTTGCTTGATAGCAATTTCCTTTGAAAGTTACCAACAATTTGATACTTGAAAGTTGGTAGCGGTTTGATTACATTCAAAAGGCAGCGGTTTGTAATATGGTCAGTTTTTCATTTTTGAGTATCGGTTGTTCGCGGGTCTTCTAACTACTATCATTACGATTGTGATACTTCATCGATCATCATAGTATGTTTACTTTTGGTCGTCGATACCACACGAGTCCACAAGAAGTAAAAGACCTTCGATACCATTTTTAGTTCATTTCCAACGAGGAAGACAATAAACAAATAAGCGGGAAGTATTCTTAATAAAATTAATTTGCAATTTTGCAACTTTAGTCCCTGGACTACTAGACCAATTCATTACTCGTCCTTTCTTGTTTATTAACCCTCAAAGTTCAAACAGCCTTACATCGTTAGTCCTCATAACCTATTATTCATCTGTTAGCCCTCCAAAGTGAATTGTTATTGCACCGTTAGTCCTTACAACGTTAATTAACAGCCGTTAAGCACTCTACTTGGATTTCAATTACACCGTTTGTCCTTGTTTATGGTTCAATCAACCGTGAATCATTTTAAGTTGAAAGTGTTGTAACCGTTCATCCTTTTAGCCCATCAATCGTTAATAAAAGTTCAAGTTCTTCATTTACAACAATGATTTCACCAACAACAATTCTATTTTCAAGGTTTCTTCTTGATTTTGTAAAATCCCGTAAAAGTTTATTCTTTTCTCGGTTTAAATCATAGACTTGTAAAATCCCGTGAAGTATAATTTCTTTCTCATAACCACAACATCATCACTTAATCCACTTAAGATCTTTAATTTCATTTCACACATTGAATTTTAATGGAATCTTTGAATTCTAATTCACAAGAGAGAGTTGCATCAGTTGCAACAAATGCAAGATAAAGCAAAGGAAAGTTGCATGACATCTTTTCGGCTACTTCATTCATTTCTCCAGGTTCTTTCATACAATGAATTAAAAATCAATGGAGGTTTCGAGTGGGAATTTGAGACACTATTTGAACAAGATGTTTAGACTTTCACAGGCTCAATGTTACTTCACTTGGATCAATTAGAAAAGTAACTTGGCAAAGAAGAATTTCAAGAAACTAGATCCATGGATGCTTTTAAAGCACTCAAGATACAGTTCCAACTGCTCATAAGTTTCTAATACAATTTCTATGGTTTTGATGATCTAATGATACACAAGTACTTTCTAGCATACACTTGAACCGAGGTTCGATAATTTTGTGATACATTGATCCAACACATGAAATTTGTTAAGAAGTCTATTGATAAAAGAGCACAACATAAATGAGAGTATGACAGCAGGATGAATGAAAGAAAACTGAATTTCATTAATTAAAGAAACTGATTACATTACTTAAAAAGGAAATACAAATCATTTAAGGAAAATTACATTTAAGTAAAAATATGAAATTAAGCTAAACTAAAAATTACTAAAAACCTAGATAGTGTGTGTGTGTGTGAGAAGTGAGGCCTATTTATAGTCAGTTGGTGAAGCTTCTAGCCTTCCTTGCCTTGCTCTCCAATCCTTCAATCCGTACCCTTGATTCTTCTAATCATTGCCAAATGATTTTGAGCCGTTTGATCATTTTGTGTGTATCTAAGGATCGCCAGCGTGTCATTCCCTTGATGTGACAGTGTGTTAGTTGTGTGAGTGATCCAAGAGCAAATCCCACTTAACTTTGTGCTTTTCTTGCTCTGACGTGTCCTTAGAGCTTGAGTGACCAATGATTTCCTCTTGATTAGACTAATTTGTCCTTGCCATTGTGTTTAGGAGCTCATGAATTGACTAACAAACCCTTTAATTCTTATTTGCCCTTTGTTTTACCTTAGATGGTGAAACGGGGAAGAAAGGTGAATAGTAACACCTTTCGCGCCCTTTTTTGACAGTTAAAAACTGTTATGACTTTGGAATTTTACAAAAATGGTCCTTGTGTTCTTTTTCTTCTTTTCTCGTTTATAAAAGGATTTAGGAAATTGCAAGTTTGGCCCTTGTGGTTGTTATAAAAGGGAAGTGGGCTAGGATTTGGGCTTATTAGATCCGGGTATGGCCCATTTGGGTTTTTAAGGCCCATTAAGAGGAGGGGATATTTTTGGACTTTGTTGACTTTTATTGACCATGATTGACTATCTTTGACTGAGGCTTGACATTTCTGGCTTCGGCTTTGATCCTTTGGCTTCTTTTTGTACTCTTCAGATTCTCGTGTCCGTGCTTGCTCGTTTTTGACTGTTTTCTTGTGATTTTTGACTTATCCGTACCTGCACACACAAAACACAAATACAAGCATATTTTTGCCATTTTTGGTCTGTTTTGGGTTTAATTGGGTTATTTTAGGTACAAACGGATATGTGTATTCTACACTTATCAAAATTCCCCAAACTAAACGATTGTGTGTCCTCACGCAATATCACATGCCTTATAACCAAATACCTCGAAAATTCCCCAAACTAAACCTTTGAAAAGTAGCAAAGATTTTTGTTGAGAGAGATAAGAGATCACAAGTTATAAAACACCCGATTTCCCATTTTCAAAGATTTTTCTCTTTTTATGATTTTTCTTGATAAATAACTATAACACCTTGTGTTTTAGGACAATGTATGATGTTAATAAAGTCACTATTTATTTTTAGTATTGTACGCGTTTGTTTTTAATGGAAATCGTTAA